>DWKC01000277.1:0-13985 GCA_018249195.1 Racta chiria
TGGCCTGTACCCCTCACATTGTGAGTGGAGACCCGAGCCCAGTAGTGGGACAGATAAGGGTTGCAAAGAAGATTAATGTGATTGCATGAAATAGTTTACAAACTAAGTAAGTAAGATAACTGCTAAGTATGACAATAATACAAATATTAACCAAAAAATAATGTTGTATTACCAATTGGCTTTCCCAAACGCCATTTTTTCTGAAGAACATCTGTGAAAACTATTCCAGGTGGTAGTGCTTCATCATCGCAGAAACTGGCATCTACACTAGGAATATCGTCAGCTCCGGGTTCATCCATTCCTTTCTTCTTTTTAGCTACAACGGGTAATTCCACCTCGGTGCCACGACGCGGCATTGTATACAAATTTACCAATTGGTTAATCCAAAAATATATCAGTTGTTCATGCTTAGCTGATTTCTGTGTAGTCTACTATGTCACTAAAAACAGAAATATGCTGGTAAAATACTTATCTCTGTTCTTGCTTTAACTTAATTAACTTAATTACAACTGGCTGTGTAACGACATAACAGAATAATCGGCTCAAATATTATCCAACAGATACGTTACCTGTAATCCCAACCAAGTCACAGTAGCAATGGTGTAATGGCTTTAATTTGATTCTTATTGTGATATTAGCGAGCAGCATTTGAAAATTCCGTGGACATATACTTATAATTCCTATTACACAACAAAATTTGTACAATTCATAAACAATTCGTAGTTACATTACAGTTCATTCGCCATGTTGTTAGAAATCAACCGATCAATCAGTTGAATCAGTTTTGCTTGTGAGACTGCAGTGTTGCAATATATTTATACAGAGTAGTTCCAGTAAATAGATCAGCTGTGCTTAGTAAATCAGTCATTGGATTGTCACTTAGTACGGACATCGCTATTTAAAAATAAAAAAACTAGATGCTTCACATATTAATAATATTTCTTAAATTATAATTGATTTAAACATGAAAATGTAATTCAAATTTCAAATGTAAAAAAAGGTATTGCCAGTCAACACCAATAATTGTCCGGATTGTATGTTTGTTATGACATATTTTTTACTATTTCTGAAAAATCCCATCTACAACATTGCTTGAACGATTTACACAACGTGAGAGTTCAGGTAGGACGTGATTGGCTTTAGGGATTAAAACAAATGAATTTCCCCTATTTTGTGACAAAACCCACGTCTAGATTAGGAGGATCATTAATGTCAACACCTCTATCATCACCTCAGCATCAGCTTGTGCTATGGTGATCAGACTAATGTTATACAGTCATCCGATAGAAATAATTTAATAATAATAGCTTGGTGGTTGCATAGCTTCTGATATGGTAACATTTCCTCCTTGGCAATTTTTGTCAATACTACAACCAACGCGTTTAAAATGTGAACGGAGATAGAACGATTGTAATGATTAAAATGTTCAGTGTTGATACTACTTTTCTTTTACAATAAATTGATGTAAATCACGAAATGTTCAGAAATAAGACAAGAGAAGAAAAAAAATCACAAACAATAATACCCAACTGGTTTGGAGCGGTTTTTTTACCCTCTATTTTATAAGCAAAAAAATGTTACAGAAAAAGTAGGATATTTTATTCAGGGTCATTTCAGTTCATACAAAGGGATATTTCCTTACTTAAAATAGTTCTGTTCTATACCGTTAGATGGCGCTGTTACGGAGTTTACATTTAATGGTATTCTAAATATTTGTTTTTTATAGTTGAAGAACAATTATTTTTGATTTAAAATATTTCCTATAATGCACGTATGAAAATATAATTATTCGAAAAAGTAACAATTTCATAGCAAAATGAGTAAACGGAACGATGCCATTAGACGTCAATGTTGGCAAGTTTCTGTTTGACAACAACATATTGTTTCATTCCGTTTCCATCTGTGTTTCGTGAATGTTCTCCGCTGTGATTTTTAGTGAATTTTCTGACAACCTAGCGCTCCCCTGGACTCCGACGACTCTGCTAACCCTACTCGACCCACGCAAACGACTTTGGACACCGATTTGCTTCACGTTTTGGACGTTGCTGAGGAACATGGCTGGTTCCGTTAGGAGTTGTTGCGTACCAGGCTGTGATAAAACTCGTAAGTAGTTTATTTCGTTACTGTTCTTACTTTAAATAAATGTCATATAAAGTTTAAAATTCATATCCACTTGGTAGTATTACTACATCGAGTTCATAACCTTAAATTTTTATTTGTTTGACATACAATAATCACACGTGGAATTGTTGGGTGGAGTTTGCCTGTAGGCCAGTGCCAGGAGATATTTTTGACCCAAAGTATTCTAGAATTTGTGGGAAGAATATGAGAAATACCACTTAAACATTTCTGCAGGCATATTATCACTCCTGACACTAATTACTTATCATACAACATACAATAAATCTGTAACTGATGATGATCACTGTCTGTACATGGAAGTTATTCGACCGATGGCTGTTTTTGGTAAAGAAACAATGATATTTAACCCATTAATGGGTTATATGGAGTTTAAACACCACATGGCATCATAAGATGCGAGACCCAATAACTTTCTATTGTTATCGAAATGCGCGTGAGTCGGTAAGGTCACAATATTTTTCTGTGTGCTGAATCCCAGAGATGACTGATCAAATTTGAATGTGGTTTTGCTGATGATTTTATTGTGGTAGGTTTTCATTTGAATTTTATGTTTATTTTAATTATAACAGTACAAAAGTAAAAAATATACATAAGGAATTGTATAATATAATTGTATAGTATATATATAATTATATACCAAAGTGAAAGGATTTGACATAATATAACCCACAGTTAGTAATATGTTTTGAGAATCCTTTTGAGGATTTAGATATATTTTATCCCTACTATAAATGTTAGTTACTATAATGAAGCATTTTTGTATAGGAAATTATTGAATGGCTGGTTAAAACTTAGCTATTTGTGTAGATTTAGCTTGATAGTGATTATTGTTATGTCCAAGATATTTGCAACAATATTTGGGCAGAGAACCAGGATAATATTCCAGAAATTGGTAGGACCCTGTGGCTATATAACATTAAAAATCTGCTGCTTACTCATCATATTTGATGACCTCATTATCCTTACATTTTGAAAGGAGTCATGGAGCTCTTTGATGAAACTATACATTTTGCAATTTTTTAATAATAATAGTATCTAAATAATGTAGTAGTGTAGTAAATAGTGTAGTACCTGTAAAATAATATCTTAAGACATACCTTACCGTACAAATAGCCATACATATGTATAATCTAAGTAATCACAGTCCTTACATGGATGATATTTGTTAATAAAACTATATCAAATGATTGCTTACACTTGCGGAAAGGTTAAAAGCATCCAATTTTTTAAAGATCTGGAGTTCCTGCAGTGGTACACGAAGAGATTAGCCAAACTATAAGAGATATTGACATACTGCCTTAGGAGAAGATTTTCAGTATGATGAGTATTTACAAAAGATATGTTAAAATTGAAGATCTGAAGTACTTACACGAAGGGCTCATACCTATCTCTGTGCCATATTTTATTCAAAGCTGTTCACTTGTTTTTGTGCAAAAGAGTAACATAACAAACATCTACCCATTTGTCTGCCCTCACAGACTTGCTGATGTGTAAATTTTTTCATGACGCAAGCAGGAAAACAAGTAAATAAGTCACCTGATGGTAAGATGATCACCATAGATCATGAACATCATATACCAATTATATTGCTGCTATCTATTACCCAAAATATTTTGTTTCACAATTCTCTAGCCTATCGGAAAAACTAATTCTGCATAAACGGAGTCGCGGGTAGAGCTAGTTAGTAATACATTTTTGAGAATCAACAAAATGATAATCCCTGCTATTTCTCTACCTCATTTACCTACCACAATTGAGAATAATTGTGAATATTTATGAAGCTAGTCATGGAAAATTTGTTTGATAGTCATCATTGCAACCCATAACTATCCCATTACTGGGCTCGGGTCTCCACTCACAATGTGATGGATGCAGGCCATAGTGCGGATTGATAGACTTCACACACATTTTGAGATCTTTATGAGAACTCTCAGGAGTGCAGGTTTCCTCAGGAAGTTTTCCTTCACTGTAGCAAGTGATAATCAACTTCTGATACGCACATAACTTTGAAAATTAGCGGTGCACAGCAGGGTTTGAACCCGGGATCTCACGTTCAAGAGACCAACGTTCAAACCGTTAGGCTATCACTGCTTTAGTAATCAATGTTTGATAGTAATCAATTATAATAATGGACCATGGATCCTAGGCTATATAGTTGGTAACAATACACTTTAGTACCCAGAACCCTGTTTATTACCATTTGTAAATATAATTAATGTTTGTTCATAAAATGTTTATCTAAATCATTTACAAATGTTTCTTAGAGTCTCAACTCCACACATTTTTTTTTAATTTTCAGGTGCAGACAATGTCATCTTACATTCTTTTCCTGAACCTACAAAGGATCCAGAAAGGTTTATGTTATGGGTGAATGCCATCGGAAGTTCAATTAGAACTTTGGATCAGGACTTTATATTCCGAAATAGGAAGATTTGCCATGACCATTTTGAGGAAAAATTTCTGACCTGGACAAGACGATTGGCACATGGGGCTATACCAACTTTACGCATTCCTGGTAAGTTTTATTGAAAGGATATTGTAACATGTATGAATGATGTATGTCTTGGTAGATATGGTATATATGAAAATATAAAAAACCAAAAGCAAATTTTAAGAAAATTATAATAACTTACAGGATCACAAAGAAGAGCAGTTATGAGAGACATATCTAACATCTCTTCTAATAATTATTCACCTCCAGCGGCCTCTACTTCTGCAAGTGATTTTGTAGGAGTATTAACAAGAAGTGTTACTTTGGAAAGTAACTTGATACATCCTGCAGCCTCCATGTTCTCTGGTAATTACTACATGAATTATAATCATTCTGTACCTAATATAATTTCTACAATGATTATGAAAATTTGTATAATAAATTAGATTTAATGCTTGTCAATCAACAATTACTCAATCTCACAACAATTACTGATTGTTATGATAAATTGATTGGAATGGAAAAATTAAATAGAGAGAAAGAAAGAAATAAAGAAAGAAGAGAGAAAGAAATAAAGATCAAAATTTGGCTTAATGATAAATATTTGGCTTTAAAGTAGTAGAACAGAAGAGAAAATTTATTATAAATTTTATGTAATAAGTTATCATGGAGCTAAGGCAACGCCTGTTTATGTTATGTATTGTATGTAATATGACTTATAAAGTTATTGAATGGTTGTTTATTGATTATTCATTGATTATTTCTAGAAAATCAATTAAATCAAGATTTTTTTATGTATTACAAATTTTTCAGGTGTGATGCCTGCTGAGAAACCTGATCAGACTCCAGAAGCATCTTCTAGTGTCAAGGTTTCAAGGAAAAAACCAAAAGGTATTTTTCTATATAAAGTAACATTTCTGATAAACTATATATTTTCGAGAAAAGCTCATAATCACACCTGTGATGCTCAAAGCATTCTTCTGATGGTACTTTCCAGCCAGTACAATAGAGCATGTCAATCTATACCCCCTTATCTCACAGCTATTGCTGCAATAACCCAAATTAAAAATGTTTTAAATGATTTCAGGGCCTGTATTTATGGATGATAATACTGCTTTAATGGAAACATTAAAAAAAGTAACCAAAAAGAAAGACAAGTATGCCCTACGTCTACGAAAGGCTTTGAAGTTGTCAGAAAATATTACTTTTCAAAACCTATTAAAAAAATTTACAGCAATGGCTGCAATCTTTTTTAGCATGCAATTCCGTGAAATTAAGAAAAAAAAAATGGGGAGAAGATTCACTCAAAAAGAAAAAATCATGGCATTAAGTATTTATAAACAAGGGCCTAAATGCTACAGACTGTTGAGCAAAATTTTTGTTTTGCCGTCGCCCCTGACATTGAGCCGGTTAATTACACGGGCTGATTTAAGGGCTGGAATAAATGAGAACCTATTTAATGTTCTGAAAAAAAAAATTAAAAACCTATCAACAGATGACAGACTATGCATCCTGTTATTCGATGAATTGTCTATATCACCTCACTTTGAGTACAATCAAAGAAAAGACGCAATATCGGGATTTACCAGCAATTCAGGAAATAGAATTGCAGATCATGCATTAGTTTTTATGATTAGAGGATTAACAAGAAATTACAAGCAACCTGTTGCGTATAGTTTTTCTTCAGGGAACACGAAAAAAGAAGAGTTAGGGGAATTACTAACAAGTGTAGTCAAAAAGTTACACAGTGTGGGTTTGCGCGTTATGGCAACTGTTTGTGATCAGGGTGCAGCAAATGTTAGCTGCATTAAGCATTTAATATATAAAACAAAACAAAAATATTTAAGAAGTAATCAAACATTAAGAAGGGAAATATTCGAGATAGATGACAAAGAAATTGTGCCATTGTATGACCCACCTCACCTTATAAAAGGAATTAGAAATAATTTATTAAATAAAAACTTAAAATGCACCATTGATGGAATTGATAAAATAGCCAAATGGGAACATGTAGTGCAATTACATCATGAAAACCCTTCATACAAAGGCATTAAAATGTTAAAAAATTTGACCGAAGACCATGTGCACCCTGAAAAATGTAAAATGAAAGTCAAATATGCAACCCAAGTATTCAGTGAGAAAGTTGCCAGTACAATGGGATACCTAGCTGGTAAGATATTTATTTTATTAGCAAAGTTTACATTAGCAAAACTATTTATACAGATTAAATTTCTGGACTAACTATGCTCGCAACTCCGTTCGCACGGAATTTGTATAGACGAAATTGTGATATATTGTTCTTAATGTCACTATCAAATAATATTTGGAAATGATTGCCTTAAAGTTTGTGTGGTAAGTTCGTCATTGTCGAAGATAAAACTGTGAAACCTTGTATTAATGCATTTGATATAAAATTATACATACATACCTACATATATATATAGTTTTTCTAGCGATTTTGACATGTTGATCTTGATGTCGCGTGGGACTGACGCGACGTAGTCGCCGGCAACAGCTAACACACTATAAATTTAAGTTATTCTAGTTTAGGCTGCATATTAAGTGCAGGAACTTTTTAGGTATTGTATTTGTAACAAAATATATTAATCCCTTATTGTTTAATTTTCAGAAAAGAATATAATTCCTGCCGAGTGCCAAGAAACAGCAGATGTACTTATATTTTTTGACCAACTTTTTGACTCATTAAATGGAAGTCATGAAAATTCGAAAAAACGAAGCGGAAAATTCTTACTTAAAGCTGTTACACCAAGTTCTGCTCATAAAAATGTTTGGGAAAAATGTAAAAAGGTACTCAGTACTATGAAATTTTTGAAAAATAATAAAGAACATGTGGTTCCTTCTATTTCAAACTGGCTACATACTGTAAACAATGTCGAATATTTAAGGGATGTGTTGTTCAACAAATATAAAATTAAATCAATCGTCTGGAGTAGTATTACCGGGCTACCTACGCTGTCGTGCTCCTACCTACTCTCTCTAACGACTATGGCGTGGGGACTGCGGGCCTCAAGGATAACCTTTTTACCCGAACATGGACTCAGGAGGACTAGAGCCCCCTGGGGGAGAATGGGACCCCGCTGTTGAGCGGGGGGGATCCTATCGTTGCGCAAAATCAAAGCTAGTGTCGCAGTCAGCGGCCACCCGGATGGCTATAAACTTATAACTTACTCCACAGAGTGTAGCTGAAAGCGTGACCATATCGTAGCGCGAAGTTGTAAAGTAAATAATGGTCCATACACTGCTCGTACAGTACGTAACATCTATCTCGTTATCATATCACCTGCAATTTCTTTTGGATGAAAGAAGAAAGCTTTAGTGAAACTGTCATAATTAACACGTCTGCCGAAACAGCCTCAGTGTGGCTGAGGAGTATTACCGTTGTATAATTTTTAAAAAAAGTAAGTTTCGATTTTCGGATGACGATCTTTAAATAATTTTATAAAAGTTATCTAAATTCTAAATTGGAATGTCAATAGTTATCGTAGAGCATTAGGTTACTATGTAGTTCATTATTATCTCAATGTTCTAGAATGATTATTAATTTTATTAGCATTTAGAAACAAATGGCTATGGTTCCATGTTTAGAGAAATCTGGAGAGTTTTAGAGAAAATGTCGATGTTATTATAGTTTATAAAGTTTATTCATTTAGTAAATTATTTTTTCTTTTTATAAAAGAACTAGTTGACCCGGCAGACGTCGTTTTGCAAGCCTTTTAATATTATAACCACATCAGATCTTCAAATTTGAGCCTTCTTTAGTAAATACACGACGCATTATTTTATTTTTTCCTATGAAAGCATTTCAATCTCTCCAATAGTTACGCTGATCCCTTTGTGTTGTTTTCCACTATTATTGTTTTCAAATATTTTAATAATTATTCTGTTAATCGGGGGATAAAAATACATATATAATTAAAATCGGTAAAGCCGTTCTTCAGTTACATAAAGTGTAACTAACACGATTTTTGACTTGTTTTATATTTAGATAGATATTAATTTATTTCAGTTGCCGAATAATCACAAACAAAACCTTCTTAACTGTGCTCTTGAAAGAACCTTCTAAAATGTCTAATATAATTAATCAGGTCCGTTAATTTCTCAAGTATAGAATATTAAATAACATTACATTGTGGATTATTTTTAATTAAATCATGTATAATTTTAATCCGTTCGTTTTGTTTATAGCTTGTGTGATTAAGTAGAACAGTGAAGAAACAACAATTTAACGAAAGCCGTGATCTTATCGAAATAAAAAAATAATAATCACGTACAATGTCACGCCTCTACGGATATTATCTAAATAATAATAGTCACGAAATAAATAGATAATTTTAAATTTATATTAAAAGATAACCTTAGGCTAAAGTGATAGAATTGCACACAACGACAAAGTCCCACGTCTTATTGACAAATCTAGTTTGTCTAAATATTTTTATGGATTTCAAAGTGGCAAAAAAGATAATTTAGTCTGATTTCGCAGTAACTTCCAAATGTTCGGCGTGATTGATTAAATTCGTATGGACGCGAATGATATGGTTACAAAACATTTCTAGTAGGTAACGGAAGGTCACCGATAAATGATATCTTAAAATAATTAAATTTCGATATCGAATCCATTGGTCTAATTTCAATGGTCGTTGATCTTTGTATGGTTATTTTACCTAAATTTTTTTTCCTAAAATACTTAAGCAACGATATTATCTAAGCTATAATAAGCGCACTTAATTAGTAAATTCATACAATACAAATTCTTCGCAACCCTTACCTTTCCCACTTCTGGGCACGAGTCACACTCACAATGTGAGGAGTACAGGCCCTCAAGAGCTTTATGAGAACTCTCTCGAGTGCAGGTTTCCTCACGATGCTTTCCTCCACCGTAGCAAGTGATAATCAATTTCTGATACGAACATAATTTCGAAAATTAGAAGTGCGCACAGCAGAATTTGAACCCGGGACCGGTCAAGAGACTAACGTTCAAACTATTAGATAAGACTGCCAATACAAATTGGTAGACATCAAATAAACTTGTTAAACGAAACAAAAACAGTTGCCAAGGAATATAAGGTGATACACTAGAATTTTAAACTGTACATTAATGTATTTATACAGTAATGTTACTACACCTGAAGTCACGGCCGTTCTGTGCCGTTTATTTATTTATTATTGCATCAATTATGATATTTCACATGTATGAGGCGACACAACGGACGCCTGTTCCATTGCTGTAGGTATTCTTTTTAAAACTAGCTGGCATTAATATGAAAAATGGTTAATAACGACTGGCCTATTGGTCTAGTGGGTAGTAAGCCTGACTGCTAACCCGCAGGAGTCGAGGGTTCGATTCCCACCCAGGTCAATTTTTTCTGTGATGAACAGGAATATTTGTTCTGTGTCTGGATGTAAAAGATATCTTTGTAAGTATGGTTTAAAAATATATATGTATGTTTATCACTTGTCTGATCAATAGTACAAGCTAACGCTTAGTTTGGGGTCAAATAGCCGAGTGTGAGTTGTGCAAAGATATTTATTTATTTATATTTTATTTAATATTACTACTAGTAAACGTTAGAAAACTTTCCTATGGCACCGTTTCAATATCTGTTACTTTGCCTCATCCTTAAGCATCACGTACTCCGGATCTTCGACATTCCCGCAAGTGTATAGAATAAGTTAAAAAAGGTTTACCGCAATCGGATGAGCAGTTTCGTCATTCGTTAACAAACAAATAACTAGTTTTTTTTTTAAATTAAATTCCCTAAAATAATACACATCCGCAGCCGGTTCCACTCAAGTTGGTTCTCTTTTAATAATTTTTGTACCTAACTTATGTATTATTTTGAAAAAATGTGCCGAGGAGTTTCTTTCGCCGTTTCTTCTTCTCTTTATTATGGCACCTTTTCAAAACAATGGTTGATTCCAAATATTTGACGTTACTAAGTGTATTGAAAATAATGTACATTAAATAAATAATTTGATTTGATTTAACAATTGTTGGGTTCAATATTATAATACATGTACATTAATTAAATGAATTGGAAAGCAGTTTAATAGATAAAATATTTTAAAGAATAATCTTATGTCCTGACTTTAATCTTTCCCATTGAGTAATCCATTAGCCTCGAAGACTTCAACCCAAAATAATTCTCATTGTTCACGCCATGGAAATTAAATGAAACACAAGTACTACAATAGACCTGTTTACTATGGGCTTTTGATATAACGTACTGTTTACCTGGCTATTGATATAACGTACGGTTGACGGATCGTTATCGTCATCGTTAAAAATATCATTTAAATCATCATAAATATCCTCGTTACACAGCATACCGGCTTACATCATTGTGAGGGCTTAAAAGGACATACGAGACATTACATGGAACCTATGAAGGTTCCGAATTTTCTATGGAACGCTAGAAATGGGGGGAAATGAGAGAAATATAAACTATTTCTCAGACAGAACTGATGGTAAAATAACGTAGGGAAGAATATGAGGGAAGTTTATGCCAGTGGATCTATCATTGCTATTCTGAATATGCTACAGAATCAAGGTAGCAATCGGAAAATTTAAAAAATCCTACCTACAAATAACAATATACAAAAATAATAACAACTGAACAATATCTACACTTATATTGCAAAATATATATTAATATTCTATAATGTAAGACTTACCACGTTGTGGGTAATTGACCGGTTACTTAACACATGTTAAAATTCAAATTAACCGCTTACAACTTTAGAAAACATTAATGCAAAGAACCATCGTTAAATATTACGAGATTGGTATTTGTGAGGTCACTCACCTGAGGTGGTCCAGCATTCAGGGCACTCCTGGCAGAGCGTCGACCAGTCAAACGCAAGGTCCTCAAAGCTAGCCATTACGCTGATCCACTTACAGGATTAGTCCACAACTACACCATAACATGCTATCATAAAACTACTCAACAATTATCGTTAGCACAAACACTCCATTTGCACGACGATGTCTTGGAACAGATCAAGGGTCCTATCGTAATGAGTGTCGGTTGGATGACACAGCGAGCACTGTGTATTAAATCATATGTTGTCATAGGCGCCGCAGGTGTAAAACAAGTTCGCGGGTATCGTTTCCCGCGTCTCGGTCGTTCGCCCGTATGTGCGCGCACGCACATTAGCAGCCGGCGAAGCACTGCGCGGCAACCTCGCGGCTCGGCGCGCGGCACTCGCTCCTCCTCGGGATATCTTGCTCGGAACCTGTTCCTCGGACTCAGAGCTATGAAGCATTCACTCAGCGAGTTCCCTCTTTCGATTTCAATGAACCGTTAACGTTCTTTCTTGCTGGGTGTGTCTTATCATGCCGACGAACACGTAATGAAGCCGCATCTTCGATCTGTTCCGACACTTCGCGTGTCGCGGTCATATCGCAATACGTGCGTTTGTTGAGGCGAAGATCGCTGGGTTTCAAAAAGCTTTTCAAACATCGCGCTTGTTAATTAACGACCTACATAAATAAACTTGGACACAGCCTTTGAAAGAGTTTGAGCATTTTGCCTTGGAAACGAATTCGACTCACGTACAGGTTCGTAAACCGGCCGTTAAAACTGGCCGTCCTTATGCGAGCCCACGCATAGCTAAGTGCAAAATGTAAACGATTCAAAGCTTTAACAACTCTCGCGTTTGGATTTTATTACGTCTTGCATTTCTCGTGAATATTTAGCCATACTTCCATGCGGACATCGTACAATTTGCATTTCTTGAATAGGTACTTCTTGCAAGGTAACTGCAATTCCGTAATGGGGTTTATCTAGGTAAATTAACCAAACTTTTCCATCATGCTAACGTTTGAAAAAAGCGTAGAATTCAAATTATTCTGGATTGTGGAAACGGTATTTTATGTATGTACTTATAATATATAATGATATAGTATCTTGGCCTCCCCTACTTCACAGGATGCCAGGATGTTGATCCAATTGTATTTTGCATGTATAAATTAGTTCGTTAAGGTATATTTGTCTTACGAGGGTGTCGTAGTCAAATCCACGACTAAACATTCTATAAAGTTAAATACAAAAAAAAAAAAAAAAATAACAATCGTGTGTAAGAATGTAAGTTAGTTACATTATTATTACTATGTGGGCATATTCATGGCTTCTAGTAAACTGAATGAGTGGAGGAGGTATCTATTAAATACATTTTTATCCATCATAATAAACTAGTGCCACTTTGGTGGGCTGCCAAAATTCTATACTTATGTACGAACAATAAAATGATTACCTGGAAGGTCGAGTTTGATCGGTACCTATATATAGTATAAACGCCACCTACCACAATTTAATCTAACAAGAATAGCGCTAAACAAAAAAGAAGCGTATTTTTCTGTAAATTATTAGCTTACTTGTATAATAAATTGCTGGCAGCGTGCGAGTATGGATTTCTAGAACCAGGTTAAATATATTTTATTAATAGCTGACCCGACAGACGTTGTTCTGCGTTAAAATATCACCAAATCAAATGAAATTAGAAAAAGTGTGGTATCTGTGGTAAATGGTCATTATATTGAATAACTTTTGGTGTGGGGGTGATTCGATACCTATTACAGTTTGGCTGATCTCCTAGAGGTCCATATGAGGCGCATACTCCAAAAATATTTATTTCCTGTACTTTTAACCTACCCTGAACTACCCTGAGCACACCAAAAATGGTGTTGTTCAAAGCGGTCCAGTCGTTCTCGAGTTTTAGCGAGATTAAAAATCATCAATTCATTTTTATTTATAAGAAGGTACTAAGTCCATACAAATATTAGGTATTCTTATTATAATAAGGAAATGACTTCATTAAAATATTCATCTTCATTGCGTATGGTAACCTATTCAGTATTCATTTAAGTATGTAATGGTGCTTAATCTCTATAGAAACTGTGAATGAGATTCCAGTGTAATTCAAACGGAAGTTTATGTAAATGCTTACGCAGTCAATTTTCGTATAAATGTGATAATAATTACAGAATAGTTGGATCATGCAGTTGATAAAGCAGAAAGTGGCAAGTTGTACATAGGTACGCATAGGAGCGCATTATAAAACTTATTTTAGTACTTTTTTTAGGTAGGTATCATATAATTTCAAAAAATCTTGTTAAATACGAACATAATTTTGTAGGTATGCCTAATATCTTCTGGCTGTCTATCTTATCTTACTAATATATATATAACTTGAATGGATGGCTGGATGGATATTTTTTATTCATTCGCGCAAAAAGTACCGAACTGATCCTAACATGATCCGTATACACATAATATATGTGAGTGAAGGTATATAGGTTCGAAGAAAAGCTATAGATCAGAGGACAAGTAATGTTGGAGGACCTGTTTTTAAAAGAGCTTAAAGTTGGAGCTTATCTGATTTTTATGGGGGG
>DWKC01000278.1:0-13985 GCA_018249195.1 Racta chiria
ATCTTACAGTAGTTGGTAATGAAATAAAGTAGTTAAAATCTTAGACTACAGGATTCAGAAATACAGAAAAAGACATAGAATGTACATGAATGTCCAAAATACCTGTTTCACGATTAAAGCATTCTGTTTCTGTTGTGCAGTAGACGACTCCTAGGATTTGTGTGGAATTAAAACACTTTTACATCGTTTATCGTACACAATTAACTTTAAATTGCTGCTAAGATGAGTAAGGTAAAAAAAACAAATGACATGCTGGTTGTAAAATTAATGTTACTGGCTAGAAATAATGATTGCTGAAAACTATTAATAAAAATGTTTATAATTCCACACAGGCATCACTACAAATCGTCTGTTTTTGTAAAAGACATACTCATTTAATATGTAAAGTGGTTCCACAATGACATTAAAATTCGGGAAGAGATTAAAAGTGATCAACTCATTTCTCAGGAAGAGAATAAAAATAATAAATCAGAAAAAAAATGTTTAATGCATTTTGCAACGAAATTCACATGAAACGTAATTCGGCACTACATAAATTGGCATTTAAACTTTGTATTAAATTGATCAAAGTATTTTTCTTAGAAGCTTTCCGCGTGGAACTGTTTAAAACTATTTTACTGAAAATAATAAAATAGAATAAGTTGATCCATTTATAAGATTTAAAATTAGAAATGATTTCTTCCATATTTGAGTCTTTGCAGCTAAACCTTACACATATATCTAATATTATTATTTGTATGATAAACTGACATAATATTTGTAGATCGTATATTTACTGAGTTAAAAATGTTCAAATTACGTTTCATATAAATTTCATAATGTCTACCAACACTAACATTTTACAAGTATTGCACTATTTTCAAGAGCACTGTAAAACGTATGTTCAAGTAGAAAAAGAATTTCGTGAATGTTATATATGTGATATATATTATAACGTGAAACATAATTGCACAGGGAATGAAGATGTTTGTCAGTTCATTTTGGCCGGGCAGGCGTTTAATCTCGTCCTTATTTAAACGTAGATATTTTCTACAAGTTTTTTTAATTGTATATTTTTAAAACACATTGGGTCGCGTACTACGAGTACCTTAATCGTTTCACAACCTCTCATTTATTTTTAAACAACTAAGCTTCTTATATTTTGTGATTGAATCCCGAACACGACCCAATGTCATATTCAACATTATCATTAAATTACTCGTTAACAATGATCCTAGTTCGTTTTTTTATTAAAATTTTTACCTCGCCGTTAGCTTTGTAAACAATAATAAATCTGCATTTACAATTATATGATGGTAGTATGAAATGTAGCGAACGCAAGGTTAGTAAATACTAGAAGTTCCATAAAATAGAACCAACTTAAATAACTTGCGTATTTGATCATTTTGTTATCGCTGGTATATATTACGCGCTTAGCATAGTGTTAAATGCATATGAGGTAAATTTATTAAGCGATATTTATACCATATATATTTTTTTATATTTAGGCCTTACGCGGGTAAGTATAAGGGTTGCCTGGTGCAAAATTGACAATTCCTTTCATGGACATTAACAAGAACAAAACCATGGGTGTCTTCAACGCGCTGTTGAGTAACCAAGTGATCGACCCGCTTCTTCAAACGTCTGTAAACGTGGTACAGATAAAAAAGAAGGGTAACAGCACATTACTGAAGCAACTGGGATTTAAAAAGATACCAACAGACTTTATATTCCCGAACATACTGCTCCAGGATGGATTACAGAAGAATAATAGGACAGAGAAAGACTAATATATGAGAAAGAATACTTAGTTGGTTACCATGCTAACATAGTTCCTTGTTATTTTATAAAACAACGAAACTATCTTGATGAAGAACGTCCTTACGGTGCAATTTATAAACTCCACACAATGTGAGTACTAAAAAGTGTCATTAATAAACATGATACGCAATATTTTGCAGATACGCGGGTAGATTAAACAACATGGCGGCAACTCACGAGGTCACGTAAGGAGACGTTAAGTCAAAACGCATAGGATTGAAAGTTGGCTGAATGCCGCGACTTAGTCAAATGCTTGAACTCCGCTGTACGAGACCTACGGGAGGCATATAACTAAGTTAGTCGGGGTAAAGAAAAACATGAATGAAATTATAAGTGTTATACCTGCTCCAATAAATATTTGTGTCTAGTTTACGAAACATTTTTAAGATTCCGTACCGATGTAGTAGATAGGCGTACTAACTCGTAGCGTCCTTTATGGAGTCTTTCCGTATTAGCTGTTCGTCCGTTCGTGTATGACAGGGCTCTAAAACCTTATTGTATAGGTCAACAGAGACACCTGTTTTAATAAATACCTACCAATCTGTTATTTTGCGACTGCTGTGACCTTTCCGACTCCCGCGCATAACAATAGAAAGTTATTGTGTCTCGCATCTTATGATGCCATGCGGAGTAAAAAAATACTAAATAGAAAATAAATTAAAAAATTAAAGAAATTGCTTAGATATCTACTTCAATCACAAATTATTTTGCACCTATGAACAGCAACAATACTACAGTAGGTGTTGTTTTCGGATCCGAGTCGCAGCGAAGCGGATAGTATGGTCCGGTAAGGATAGTAAAAGTCCAGATAGAATACACAAAGAAGAGAGTGTGATTTCAAATATATTATTACAGTAATATTATGAGTAGGCCACACTACAATAAAATGAGGGTAAACTTGAAGAAAATATAAAAATAGTCCTCTTTTGTTTCGTAACTATTCTGAAACAAAATATGACCCCTGCACGTAAAGTTCTTACTTAAAAAAATATACGTAGCTTTCAACGAGAATTTTATATTAATAAAATCCACATTGCATCGAAAAAGGAAAAACCGGACTTCACATTGCAATATAGTCCAATTTTCTTCAGAGACCGCAGTTAAAACGTGGAACAGCATTTTCAACATATAAGTTCCGTTCTTGGCATTTTGTGGTACGCCAGAATTTCCATTTCAACTTGACCTTCCCTGCCCCCTGCTTTAACATTATCTTCGGGATACGTAAACGAAATTTTTAGGTAGCAGAGAGCTCTTCATACCTGGTCATGCTATACGTGAGAGCATGCTTCATTTGTTTATGGCTGCAGGCTGTAGCACCCGACCTATTGTTTATGAGAACGGCCAATTATGTCTTTACAATACACTTATTTTGCTTTGCGGTATTTTTTAATAATACACAGTCTGTAAATTGGTTTAATGGTGTTGTTACATCCACTATTTCTATTGTTCGTAGAAAGAAGAACGCTGTTTACAATTTTATGATGTTACGATTTAATTAAATAGTAATTTTGTATTATTTTAGACGCAAAAATAACAATTACAATTGTTATCCAATTCAAAAGAAATGTTTCTCGTATGCTGTATTGCGTTCTGTATACTTATTAGTACAATTTTCCACAATATTTTTTCTAGCATAGTCTTGCACCTTTATGTACCATTTAGCGATGTCTAACGTCGTATGATGCACAGTTAGACATCACGATGTGACCCGTCATATTTCGTGATGTTTATTTGCATGATGTCTCGATATCTCCTGTCACAAGTTGTATATAATTATTATTTCTTTGACGCTTTCTTCAAATCCTTGATATCAATTTTTATTCCAAGCTTATCTATAAAACAATTGTAAAACAAAGTTAAAAAATCGTATCACTTACGCCACTTAAAACTCAAAAACTACTAGACCGTTTTTATGATTTTTAAGTTAATGACTATTAAAACATTAAACAATAACAATTTAACAAACAACAGTTTGTTAATAATTTAAAATAGTGTTATGATAATATTACTTCTTAGCGGTACGGAGTTCGTCAGGTCAGCTAGTTTATCATAAAAAATATACGTTTACAACGGAATCCACCTGCCGTTATACATTTCACTGAGCCCCACAAAAAGCACCATTCACAGATCAGTCATAAAATATTCCTCTTGAATGATCACAAAAGGGAATTTTCAAAGCTATGTCAACGGCAAAAACAAAAAGCCATGGATTTGTTTGCCTTTTTAGTTTTGGTAAAGTTTATTCGATGCAATAAAAACTATTCTTGCTGGAGTAAAACAAGTAAGCGGCCATCTTGGATAATATCGGTAGCGGTAGTGGTACACAAAGAAATACTTGGAAGTGATACATTTCAACTCGCATGTCAGCTGTTTTTCCTAACTTTCTATACTTTTTGGTTTACTTTATGCTTCATGCTTCATATGTCCTATTTCGTTGATTACGTTGTTGTGCATGAGCTGACGAAGGTTTCTGAGTTGGTACGAATTTTCGACAGATGGCGCCACTGTAATTTTAATGAATCAGTGACACACGCACACGTGGAATATATATATATATATATATATATATATATATATTTTACACAAATATGTGTATGTATATAAATTCAAACGCGGACGAAGTCGCGAGCACAGCTAGTCATATATACAAATACTTTTGTACATGTTGTAACTGTCAACAGTAAAAGAACATTCAAAATTTCCACCAAATTCCAATAATTTTGACAGGCATACTGTTACAGCTTATAGCTCGGTCATTAAAGATTATAACCGCCAACTGTCCAGCAAGCAACACGTCAGATAGTTGCCGCGGGCGCAACTCCGAGAGTTTTAGGGTTCCCCGTGTCTAAAGAAAATACCAAAACCTATACAGGAACACTTTGTTATCGGTCTATTTATTTGTCAATCGAGACCCTTTTCTCAGTAAGGAGTGGAGATCAAACACCGAACAGGAACATATTCCTTGGAACTTTGAGAAAACAAGCTTTTAAGTCAACGTCATCAAAAGGTGTTTAGATCTATACCCGGTACTTTCTGTTTGCATAGAATCGTGAAATATCTGGCATTATGACAAAAAGCAAGGTTTTCCATCTCAAATCCGAATTCCATATTATTGTTGAAAAATTTACGTTTATATACAAAAATAAACAAAAAATGTACACAAAAAAATAAGCGTAAATATTGTGCGAATTAGCGAATCCGAGACGCACTTGGCTGATTATTCTTTTCGTTTTAAGATTCTCATATCATAATAACGCACGCCTTTAGTCTTTTGGAAGCAAAGTCTATACTTAGTACGCAGGAATTAATGTTTTAAACCCGGGGATTTTGTTCTAAACATCATGTTAACATGATGCGCGGGGGTGCGGCGGGGCGGCGGGGCGGCGGTGCGAGTGACAATGCTGTCATAGTGGATTTAAATTCGTTTTTGTCAGCATAAACCAAGTTGTATAATAAAGGATTTCCAATCAGAGGCGACGGAGCGAAGGAGATTCTAATAACATTCAAAACTCGTCCCCCGGGATGGTGTCAGTTTAATTACGGGCACGGGACTCGCCGGGATACGCCGGGACACGCCGGGACACGCCGCGCCGTCTCGACCGGCATCACAACGGATTTATTTTTTTCCCTGGGACAAAGGACGATTAAAAAAGTTCATAATGAGAATCCGCTAAAAGTAAAGGGTGAAAGTGTAATGCTGTTTTAAATATCTGCAAAACGATTTTAAGTATTTAATAATGTAGGTATAGTACAATATTTATATTTTCCCAGCGCTCACTCAACTTTAAATTAAATATACTCACAGTCATATTCGTTTTACTAAGTTACTGGCAACTGTCCTCGCTGCCATCTTGCATACCATGATCTTGGACGCTGTGAAAATTGGAATTAAACAAATGACATAGCTGGAGTAATATAATAATATGCTGTTTATAATTTATAACCATTAAAGGACTAACATTTTATTAACATACATACGTTACGACTTGTAATTTCACACATTTTTTCAACCAAAGTCAATTAGGTATTAAAATATTAGAGCTAAAAGATAGCTTTAGTTAGGAACCTACATTGAGCGGACTGAATATGATCCAACACATTTACTATTTTAGTTCCTTGTAATAGAAATGCAGGATATTAAAGTGTCTGTTACACACAAAATTTGATCGAATATTAGTAAAGTTTGAAGAGCGATGCGGTCACAAGTTGCAAGCGACTGGGTAACTTTGTCGTCTACTAGCTTGTGGGGGCTCTGATTGACTATTGACGAGAAATACGTGGTTTAATGTGTTCTACAGTGAATGCTCATTTGAATAGGATTGTATTAGCAAAGTGTGTTGTAAACCCTAAGCCCTTGTATACATAAGGAGCCCTAACTTAACGGGCAATAGTGCATGCCTCTGGCCTGACAAACGTTTTAGATAAGTACAAAATAATATCAAGCATCTTTGTGTTAGTTATTGATATTTATAGTAAATGATAATATAACATTTATGTAAAATATATTTGTAGTCCTAATGGTCTATCACAGCGGGTAGTAGTTAGTAGCCAGCCGGCCCTCATCAGTGCAACCCATAACTGTCCTACTGCTGGGCACGGGTCTCCACTCACAATGTGAGGAGTGCAAGCCATAATCCACCACGTTGGCCAAGTGCGGATTGGTAGAGTTCAGACATCTCTATTTATGGAGAACTTCCGCGTGCAGGTTTTCCCACCATGTTTTCCTTCGCCGTAGCAAGTGATAATCAACTTCTCAAAATTAGTGATATGGCTTTGACGTTGGCGTATGTGGTGGCGTATGTGGTTTTGAACCGACGGAAAATGTCCGTACGGTGCATTAAAATGTCTATTAGGTCTAATATTATTATTGCTTTCCGAAGCCGTCCCCGATTTTTCTAAGTACCGTCGCATGCAATGGAACCATCGACTGAAGTGAAGTGAAGAACCATTGAGTGCCCACTGCGGACAAACTCTTCTTTGGGGATCTATTCCACGCCCTTTTCAAACGCAACCAAGGCATCTTCAGGATTTATGGAACTAATTCCTTTTATTTTTGTAAAATAAATAAAAGTCACAAGGACGACTCACAAACTCCACACCTGCCATAGACAATATACCTCTTACATGCAATTCAATTCAATTCAAAATATTTATTTCATCAAAGGAACTTCGAGCTCACTTAATTAAAGTCAAAATGATATAGATTTTTTGACGTATTTATTGTATTCTTAATTAGAAAAGCTATGAGAATAAATAGGTATGCTTTCCACAAGTACTTGTAATTCTGACGTCTTCTTGTGTATACAATCATCTTAATTTTTTTAGAAGAATTAAAAAAAAACAATATACTAACAATAGCTTCACAATATATCTATAGTAATATACACCATATGGTACCCTCCTCGTATCGCCTGCGTAAGCTGCAGCGATCTTTTATGAGGTTCGGTGTTCACTTTTATAATAACGTGTCAAAGTCCATTCTAGATTTACGCATGGAAATACGTGTGAAATAAATTAAATCACGGCTTATAGAGAAAGGGTATTTATTACAGTGTTAATGAATATATTAACGGCAAGGATGCTTGGAAATAATACATAGCCGCTGCCGGTTCCATCCAAGTTTGTTCTTTTATAATACATTTTGTACTTCTGTATTCTTTTGAAAAGATGTACCTATTCGTCGTTTCATATCCTCTTTATTATGTCACCTTTCCGAAACGGTGGTAGATTCTATATATTTCACGTTCTAAAGTGCATTGATAATACCTACATGAAATAAATGATTTTGATTTAGAATTTTATTCTAATAAAGAGACCGAACAGCGTATGGTACTATGCTCCTTACTTACTATAGGGGAACTTAAAAAGGGAAATAAGTAATCCAAAATTAATACTTAATAAGAGTTCTGTTCTTGAAGCAACAGAAATCAAATAAGGTACATACAGGTACATGAATAATCAGCAATCTTATTAAATCATTATGCCTACAATACGTACATGGATTTGAACTGATTTTAACAATTAGAGGCTCCAACGAAGGTAACTTATTCCAGCACCTTATGGCACTTTGTTTGATACAAATACCAGCGCTGTGTTCGAGCGATTGTATTACGTTGCTGTGTTCATCAGACTTAGGATAATGTTACGAGTGGAGGTAGAAATCTGCTACGAGTGGTGAGGTCGAACGATGAGAGTGTTGAATTAATGATAGTACGGAATGATGTGAATGTTGAGCGTGCAATAAAAGTGAATGGTGTCCAATGAAGTAATCAACACTGAAACGACAAAATTAAGCTAGTGGTGACATCGCGCAATATCTACTTGGCTCGCACAATATATTAGTTACGAACGTGAACAGTTGGAGCTCAGAAGCTCCCTCGGCACGACACCTCGCCTGGCGGGAGATCTCCCTTTTGTCAAACTGGTGACCCTAACGGAATTTGGGGAGGAACGGAGCGGATTAAAAACGGATTAACATTAAAGAAAAACACTAGAATGCTGCGTGCATTAGTACAATTACTTTAGTTTACGAATCTTATTCAAAAAAAAATACCGAATATTCAACACCAGCAAAGATCATCTAGGTTGATCACAATATGTCGCGTAATCATATTAATAATATAACCGAAGTATCAATTTCCAGTGCGCCCGCATCCGAGGTCGTGACATCATTTCTCGAAACAAAATGTTACACACTTTAAAAACGACCGTATCAGCTTTCATTAGACAGATTTGTAATGAGTAGCTGGTCGAGCGCTACGATTCATCCGATGAAACAAAGTAAAATGTAATTGCGGAGCAAACCTTATTAAATTGTAAAGTTGTGGAACCACCTGTAAGTTAGGCGATGATAACAGAACATAAAACGGGACCTGTTCCAGCCTCACCCTAATAATGTTCATGATACGAACGACCGCACTATTCATATGCAAGTTCATTAGGATCCAGTTTCCAAGTTTCACATGTGTAAATTTTGTTAGTTATGACCTTCAATATTTAAACTAAAACTTCCAAAGCTTAGCTATAGGCTGTGTTACAAAACTTAAGTGGGTTAGTATGTATTATTATTTCAAAGGTACAGAATATGTTCGTGTGGTTCTTAATTATATTTTTTTGTGTCAGAAAGATTAATTAAAAACGATAACATAAGACGAATTAAAATATATTTTGGGCATCATTTTAAACTCCAACTATTCAGACAATTCTTAGTCATGTCATGTCATGAAAAATGAAGTACCTGGAAATAAGCTTTTATTTACTAATGTACTATTAATATTTTTCTATTTTTACTGTTAAAAATTATTACTAAAACTGCTATCATAGAGAAAACATTTTATTATAATGGACCACAAAAGGACCTTCAAAATATAGCTAGATATGTAGTATACATATAGTATATGTAGGCAGGACAACGGACGATGCGGCACACCATTCAAACACAATTTACTGCGCAACTCACTGTTCTACGACGCTTCCATGTTTTATAAGTTCTACCCTCCGAAATTGACACTTTTATAACTTATATAAAATGTTGAGTGTATGGATGCGAGGCTTGTAACTTTTGGCAAAGAGATCTCCCTCCAATAGGGCTGTCATTGGGTTGGCCGAGGGACTGATCCTGTTTGGATCTTATGTATATGAGGGCGATGTTAAAAACTCTGATAGCGTAATTCAGGTTTCTGTAACGTTACCGTGACGTATGCGCGAAGTGGTCGAACCTCCAGTATAGTCCTTGATGTGTACATATAGGAGCAAGGATATAGCTATAGGTTGAAATGTAACGAAATGATTTAAATTAAACTATATTATTTTCAATTGCTTAAGCACATCTTATAATCGTTACACAATCATTTACCAACATAAAAATGGTTAGGATAAAGTAGTTCATGTAGGATTGCTCTCGGAATGATGCTCTACACCGTAATTTCGATTTACCTTACGTAATGCATAATTTAAACAATCTGACGAAACAAAAGCATCTTCAGCAATAACAAAAAAACAATATTCATATTTATTTCAAGATACATCATAAACTCAACATTTTCTAAATTGCTACAAAACTTACATATTTTCCAAATCACTTGGTTCTGTCAGATAAATAATTGGTCTCGGGCACCAAATATATAGTTTTTGCTTCGTCTGTAAATGGTATAGACTTCGGTGATCGCCCTCAGTGTCACATTGGACGTCGAAAGTGTTGCCGATATTGTCGGCAGTGTCTTTAGATATAAAATATATTGTACTGGCAGGTATCTTTATAGTATACCTATAAAAGACGTTACTGACTTACGGGTTATATTACATTTTAAAGTAAATGTATGCGCCGACGCAATTTTGTGCCATTCTCGGATAAAGAGACAGCGCGTGGGTTGCGGCGCCATGGATGTGTCCACTAGAAACGGATACGGCTTTCAATATTTCCTCTGCGTACCTTTACGTACTTGCTCGGCCAATTAAAATTCCTCTACATTTAACTTTGAACTATTTTGTCCCGTTTTATTAGCTGTGTTGAAGAGCTGTATTGTCGATCGTCCTATTGTTGGATACAGATATTATAAAAGTGGGTCTTCAATTATTATGTCCATTATCCATTATCTTTTAATCCTCAACCAATCTGTAAGGCAAATTTTGGGTACTAACAAATTTATAAGATAATGTATGTAATTTGATCTTGTTAGTTTATAATACGAGCACATCTAAACGTACTGGCGGTGGCGGGAATCTATTTATTTGATTCAATATTAAAGATATTATTTTGACGCATGTCATTAATCGGGGACTAAGTAAGACTAGTTACACCACAGTTACACTAATCCTGTAATGGAGATTTACACTCATCAATTTGTGTATAATTACAGTATAGATATAAGCGGTATACATCAAACTACCTATGTATAAAAAAGTTTAATAACGATAATACACGAAATACAATAAACATATATGTATTTATATATACAATAAAGTCTTCCGCCGCGTTTCTCTGTCTGTCAGTTTGCGATAAACTCAAAAACCACTGCATGGCCCACTGCTTCATGCAGTTTTCACCAACAGATGGAGTGCTTCATGAGAAAAGTTACGGTGTAAATTTTGTGAAGGTTTTGTATACATTGCTTGGAATATATCGATAACTGTTGGAAGTATTGGAAGAAGCAAGCCTCTCGGGAGTTTTCATCGAAGTGGCTGCCAATCCCCTTGAGATATAACAAAACAATACATGGTGGGATATTCCTTTTTTTATAGATGAAGAAAAAAACGAAAATTGTTTATGTTATGTTGTATATGGTAATGTACAATACAGTAATTATTGCACGCGGACGAAGTCGCGGTTAAAACCTATAAACTAGACGATATTATAACGTCGTTCGTGAGTGAATGTGTGCCGCCCACACACTCACGCGCGGTACGCAAAACAAATGATGCAGCGTCCCCAGAACAAACTACTGGGCTTATCTGATACACGGCACCGTGACAAGCCTGCCCCAACAAGTCACTTCTCCACCGCACTTTTATTAACTGAAGAACAATGGCAGTTAAATAAACTCGGGACGCTTATTGTTTCCTTTGTAACGGCATAAAGGATGCGAGGAAATTGTATAATGTTTTTATTGTAAACAAGAAAAAAATATGTAATTGTGAGAAATGTTCTTTGTTAGGATAGCTAGCCCCTCCTTCACCTACAGGGGCACTGGTTACTGAAGAGGGTACTGTAAAGAAAATATTCTCCGTGCTACCTTATCAGCGTATGCATTTTGAAAAATCCCTCCTTGGTGCATTCCTAATCCTGACGCAGTGGCATAATTGGGCCAACGTCCATGACATCGCTCTTATGAGGCCTAGATCTTTGTGCTTTCCAGTATTCTCTTCCCGAGCATTTACATTTCAGTATGTAGTTGTGTCAAAGCATGTTTGGTAGGACATATTTATTGGGAAGATCTTGGGAACGAAAGAAAATGGGCCTCGGTAATGCACCTCTATATTGGTCCACGCTATAAAATGAATCCTTGTACAAAATTTGCTTCAAAGGCTTATGACTTAGGTGATCCAACCCGATCCATACCAACTATACTGTCGATCAGTAACATTTTTAACAGCCGGCACAAGTAGTCATTCTTCATTGGTCGGATTCATGTCACTCGTTCATTAGCTTCACGTGATTGGTTCGTCGTATAATTTTAGACGTCTTCGTCGTTGGTCCGTCTGTCGTGCGAATCGTCTATTGGATATGAGTCTGTCGCGTGATTGCTGCACATTGACCGAAAGTGTACAATGCCCCCTTTGTTAATCTGTGCTCAAGACTCGTGACTATATCTACGAATTTATTAGTTTGATAGAAAAATGAAATTTCGTTTCGTACAACAGTCCTCGATTCAGTACGTAATGGAGTTTTGTTATATAACGTATGCTCTTTTATTTTGAACTGCAGCTGTTCACACAGCATGGATTCTACTTTTTATAAAAATCACGTAGCAGCGTCAAGTATACGGAAATCGCGATTGGCAAATTATTCTTTTTATTCTGCAGATATTAATACCGGCACAGTTATAAATATTTAACTTGAAAAACATTTCTACGGGATGTCCTCATACAGAATAGATGTAGAAAGGTCAAAAAATATATAGAGAAATGTTTAAATTTAATTTTTATAGTAGAATATATTTATTTCAACAACTTTTACATGTTTGGTATTTACAAAAAGAAATACATCTTAAAAATAAAAGAAAAAATTATTGGGTTTATAAGTACAAGTTAAAACAGCATGTCAAAAAGTCGCCCACTTAGCATTTGTTGTGGCTGTATTACACTAGCCGCTGATTTTCAGTAGGTCTATTGCGTGGCGTAATTCGGTCAATTGACAGGAGCATTCTGTTGTAATACGAACATATTTTTTTAAGAACTAAATACATTGAATACAAAAAGAAAGAGGAAACAGAACAATTAATAGACAACGTACCAGGCAGGTGTAAATGATTTTGTTTAACCAGTACTTTTAACACTTCTCAATTTTCACCAGTAGTTTTTAATTACTTTTTATGGAAATAGCAGACAAAGTAGTCAGACGAGTCTTCTTAGGGCCAGTGTTCAGCGCCGTTGACATTAGATTTTATTTATGTTTAATATTGTTTAGGTACGTAGCGGACAAATTTAATTTATTTCCTTTAAAAAAAAATCTAATTGTATGCCTATGACAGGACGGACATGGCGATCTATGATGTTAACGACAGCAAATAATGTACCTATGGCCCACAATAAAGTATCTTTGACTTTGACTTTGAAGTATTAGTTTCATTCAATCCATTGATGGCTGGGGACGGACCTCTCTTCGTAAACATGGAGCCTAGAGTATAATCAACGCTGCTTTTCTGCGGATTGCTGTATGAATTAGTTGTCAACTCAAGTGACATACATTTTTAGTCGGAGTTCTTAGACATGGTTTTAATGTTAACAAACTGGACTTTACGTGTCCAAGGAGTTTGGCATAACAACGAAAAAAGTTACACTTATTTTTATCGGGCAGAAAACATTCCGACACTTGGGTTGGCAGCCTAGCCGCACTGGAATGGCAGAGTATGCCATAAACTTCGTATGTTATGAGGATTGTATGTTATAATGTAAATACGTGACAAAAGTTTTGCGTTAACTACGAAATAGATTAAATTTAATAGAGTTAAGGTGCGTTTAAGGGCACAACTCTAGATAGTCCTCATGTAATGTAATTAATGTGTGCGACTTACACATCATTTCTTTTATCTTCATCTATTTTCATTTCTATTGTATTATTCTAATTTCAACTTGCAGACCTAGTAACGTACCTCGGACCCTTTCCATGAGGGTAGTCATGACCCTCTGGGCTGGAAAGTCAGTTGCTAATTCTTTTTTTAAATATTAAAGTTACTTCTGTAAAATATTGTTTAACACAAAAGTGGTTTTAGATTCAGAATTTGAAATCCCGTAAAATAAATAATTGTGTGTCTCCGGCAAGTTTAAGTTATACTGAGGCATTTTATAATACACACCCTTTCTTTTTTCCAGCGTCCGATCAAATTCCACCGGTTTCTAAACCAGACCTGTCAGTGTTCCTATAACGATTTCCAACGAACACATATTTTCGCATGCAGTGAAGTGGCAACATAGCCCGGAACGATAGTTGACCAAGAGCACAAAAACAGTCTATCTTAACTCGCCCC
>DWKC01000279.1:0-13972 GCA_018249195.1 Racta chiria
GGCCACTAACCCCTCCACCAATCAGCACTGGAGCAGCGGTGGGCTCTGGGCCTGCTCAATCACGAGGAGAGACCCGTGCTCAGTAATGGGCCATTAATGGGCCGAAGCCATATATTTCTATGAGGTTATGGAAGTAACTGACAAACTTACAGACTACCTTCAAATATATCAAAATATTTTTAAGCATCCATTTCACCTCATTTAACTCGCACTGATTATATGGTTATATACAGTGATCCTATAAACATAACAAGATGAATAAATCATTAACTCAAACTTCACATTTATGCCCCGCAGTGCCCGCACCAACTCTGCCTCGCAAGCGGACTACTCCGGGCGTGCGGGCGCTCCGCCTTACAAGCCGGTACCACCGCCCAAACCGAAGCACTACCGCCCGCCCGACCATCCGCTGCAGCCACAACATCCTCAGCAACTCGTCAATAGGAATGGAGTAAGTCCCATTTATACATAAGCGTTAGAATGCGTCGAATTTACAGTCAAATATTTTTTAAAGCGCTAATGTAGTAAAAGCTTATTTATCAAAAGTAAAAATTGGCAATAAATTATTAGTAATTTACGATTATTGTGATTTATTAACACTTCTATATATATGATATTTTTTAACATTCCTATTAGGCTAAATGTATAACCCAATAGACAGTTATCATTTGATATTTTATGTAATAGTTACTGTGAACTTACGCCGGCTTTGTCGTCTTCCGGCCTACACTAGCATACATAGTCTTAAGAGTATGTCGTTTTATAAAGCCGATTATGGTTAGGTATTGTCTATTGAGACATGAGGCTCTATCGTAGAAATAGCTTCTAACTTTTTTTATATTTTTTGTTATAATTTTATCTTCACTGTATTGAAGAGACTTGGTATTGTCAACTTTTGACTTCGTTAAGTGAGCAATTGATTCGAAATAAATGATTTGATTTCTATATCTGTTTTTATAGACGCAAGCAAATGATAAATTAATTGGGTCATAACTTTTGAAAATTAATAGGGTAGGTTAACGTTGGGTTACAGATAGTCTCTTTATAAAGAGAATTGCTTATAAGCAATTTTCTTTATTCCTGTATTTCTATATTGCTACCGCCTTCTTCGTTCTCCCACAGCCCTAAGGTTGACTGGTAGAGACTGCATTTAGCATTAAGTCCGCCTTTTGTTCCATTACATTGGTAAGGTTTATTAAAGGATAAATAAATAAATAAATAATTTCCTCAGCAGGCAATTGATCCAACGAACGGTTCCCCGGCGCGCGGGCAGCCGGGCCCACAGTACTCGCACGCGCACGCTCACTCACAACCTGCCAGACCGCATCATCACGCTTATCCTCAGGTAACTTCGGACACTCACCGACTGATGGCGTTGTTGACTTACAGACCGACTGACTGAATGGTTGTCTGATTGATCAATGGAATGACTAAGTGACTCATTTGCTAGACTTGCTGACCGACTAACTGATTTACTGACTGACTAATCAGTCAGATTTCAATCAAATCTGATTGACTGACTGCCTTAAAATTATCGTAACATCAATTGGTTACGTAATTAACAAATAACATTTTTAAAGTAATATACATTTAAAAATATATAAATTCTTAAGTTCCTTTTTTGAGACATGTATTTTTACACAGAGAAATGACACTATAGCACGGTTGGTAGCGATCTTGCCAATCCAACAGAGTATTCAAAGTTCGATCTCAAGTCGAAGCAGATATCTAAGTGAGAAATTATTGTTTAATTGATCTTAGTTGTTCGTGATGTCCTAATTGTGTACGTCCTTGGTATTGCCGACAGTCAATTAAGTCCGTATTGAGGTGGCCAATCCCTTACTGGGTGTCGCAGGACGCGACAGAAGTCAACTGCTTGTGTGAAGCCGGTATAGCTAGCTGCCGCAATCTTGCTTGAATCAGTGTATCAGAGTCGTTCTTCTCTATGAATCCGCGTCCTTCAATCATCCTCTTTCCCGTTCTTATGCTGTCACCCGTCTTGACGCGGTATGTTGTTGGTGTGTCCGGGGTCAGTTCGTGCGGTTATTCCAGTTGCTTCAGCGGTGTTCTGTTTCCCTTCTTTGACTTTTGAATGTCTATAGGCGGCGATGATGATTCCCATCAGTTGACCCTTCAATCGCTCGTGAGCCGGCTTATAATATAAAAGAAAAAAACCAGCGACTCTTACAGTTGTCGCATATGATGTGTAACACGACATCTCACTTGAGTTTAGACAAGAACCTTAGTGACTTAAAAAACTAACAAGTTGGCAACACTGATCGTGCGCACTCATTTATCACATTGATTACGTATAGCGCTCTTTTTAAGTCTTTGTTATTTCTATGTCTGATAGGCAAATACTTTCCTCAACAATTCCAACAAAAAATTTTGAACACCTGTTTAATTGTTACCTAAGTAATGCATTAATAGCTATAATTAAAAATATATAATTAAATTAGTAACTACATTTTCCGCACAGTATACGTTAAATGGTGTATTGTATGTACCTGTGTTGACACGACATTTTCTGCACAGCAAACCTTATACAGCGTTTTGTATGTTTGTGTTTGTGTTGCAGCAACAGATGTACGGTGGTCAGATGCAACCTCAGTCCCCGCCGTACTCTGGGCCGCCGGCGCACCACCGCGCCATCAACCTGCCTCACAACCCACATCTTATCGGTGAGTCCCAACTGTTTCAGGAAAAGCCCCCATACACGGCTTCGAGCGAATATTTGTTACGACTTGAAATTGCTGCAGACTAATATTTCTTAAGTTGTAGTGTAGTTGATTAGTCTAGGTGCCAGCCAAGCGAAGGTCTCGTGTTCGATTTCTGGAACAAGCATTTATGCAATAGATTAGCTTTTGCCCGCAACTACGTCGCGAGGAACTGTTTTCACCCCCACGTCGACATTTCAAAAACGTTAGAATAATAAAAAAATGTGTATCTCTTAAGCTAATTTCATAAAAATCGGTTCAGCGGTTTAGGTGTGAAAGCGACGGCAGGGTTACATTCGCATTTATAATGTTCTTCTTTGTAAACCATGACTGTCCCACTATTGGACTCGGGTCTCCACTCACAATGTTAGGGGTATAGGCCATAGTCTACCACGTTGGCCAAGTGCGGTTTGGTAGACTTCACACACCTTTGAGGACTTTATGAGATCTTTGAGGAGTGCAGGCTTCCTCACGATGTTTTCCTTCACTGTAGCAAATGATAATAAATTGATGATTTAAATGATACACATATATATTTATGTTTTTGCAGCAACTTAAGCAGATGCAGCGGCTTACATTAAACGCTTTATTTACTTATTTATCTATGGCCAAGTTCTGAATACTCGCGTGACCTTGTTACGGCGTGGTTACCTTCATAAATTAAACATTAATTTTCAGATCTAGCCGGCAGCCGCGAACAACGCGGCTCGGCTTTTGAGCTGTATCGGAAACCACAACACATGCATAACATAAGGTAATCGAACATAACTTCACCACCGACCGTCACTGCTCTTCTGAATTCACGATCTTCTAATCGTTTGCAAAATAAACTTTCCATATCTTAAAAAATATGCCAATTTTGTCATTCAATAAATGCATGTTCAAGATCGCGTCTCTAAGAATTCCCCTAGCGGTCTTGAAGTATCTCAACTCCTGTACAATTTGCTCTAACATGCAAACACCGATCGCTTCACAACGACTAACATGTCTTGTTGGGACACTGTATTAGTATGGTATTGTATGTGGTATAAACATTTTATAAATACCCTATATATTTTGTAACATATATCTCTGTATCTGGGCGTAACTAAGTTGTTCGAATAACATTGTAAATCACGATTGTTATGAAGTATTTAGATTTGTTTGCATTCAAAGAACAATTGGCAGTGCGTGTCTGCATTTTAGTGCAACTTGTTGATTACATACAAGCATATTGAACTAACTTGTCCGTCTCTTTCCTTCTTCATCGTCTTTATCATTCTATCTCATCTCCGGTTAATCTTTCATTACCATGCACATCTAATTCATATGTGTAAATGTTATTTCTTCATGTTCTCCAATAATGACTAAGTAAACATTTCATTCTTCCTATATTCGCTCTGTCTGGACATTTATTTCAATATGCTTTCGCAGAATCACAAAATTCATCTCCTGAATTTTATCACTATAGTCCAGGACATTTCAGAGTTTTCAATATAGTATTATGATTGAATCGTCATCATTAATATTTGTATAAGAACATATTGAATAGTCTGAGATGTCCACATGTTGATCATTGAGTAACTAAGTGGGTGTTTGGTTGTGGGTTTCCGCAGCTCCGACGCCATGAACTCAAGCGTGGAACCCGATGAGACGTTCTCGCCAAAAACAAAAAAGAAATTATCCAAAAAGCCGTCGTTCATTAAGAACGCTGTCCTCGACTTGTTCCGTTCAAAATCGAAAAACTCGCAAAAGGTATCTCGGCAAAAGTCACTGTGTGATAGTGACATGCAACAGAGATACACGAATCAGATGCCAATGTTGAGGCGAGAGAAGTCTGACCTCAGTGACATGACCGTTCACATGAGGAATACGCAGATAAGAAACCAAATGCTACAACGCAGCAACTCCTCTTGCGAAAAACCGGTATTGAAGCCTATCCTAAAACGACAGAGCTCCTTTTGTGATGACAGAAACGGCTCCATATGTACAGTTAGAGATTACGAAGCCAAACCCGTTGTAAAAAGCTTAAGAAGACAGAATTCCATGTGTGAAATGGAAACCGAGCCCAAAGTTACCCCCTTACTGCGTAGGCAGAATTCCCTCATAGAGTATAATAGAAGAGGCATTTACGGCCAAAGCTTTAATATGATTACCAAAATAGATCCGATCTACCAAAGACAGCAAGAAATCAAACATGAACCATTTTACCCCACTCAACCTCTACCTCCAGAACCAGTTTACCAAAGTAAAGAACACTTAGTGTACGACCCCATTCCTAAGCCAAGAAGAACTTATGCTTCTCTATATGATACCTCTAGCGAAAATCCTTATGCCACCAGATCAGAAATATCGAACCAAAGCTTTGAAAATCCCTATGGAAATAGAGAAACTATAGCGATGCCGCTTTTAGACCCTCCTTACGCCACTAGAGCTGAAGTTATGCATGAAAATCCATATGCTCCTCGAAGTGAGGTTACAGATAATATTATAAAGCCAGAAGTAGGTAAGCATCCTGAGTTGTTATACAATGAATCACCGTATTCAAGTAAAGAACAAATGTTACGGCAAAGAATGACTTCAGAAAATCCATATGGGACTAAGGAGGAAATGTTGCGTCAAAGATTTTCTGAGTCGCCTTACAATACCAAGGAAGAAATGTTAAAGCAGAGAATTGAAAACTCTTTTACTCCAAAAGAACCCCCTTATGGGAAAAGAACGTACGAACCTCCACAAGGAACATCATGGTCGGATAGTTCATATGCAGTAAGACCAGATAGAAGGCTGCAAACTCCAGTAAACTTCCCGGGACGCATCTCACCAATGAATAAATGCATGAGTGAGCCTCCATACATAAGTAGAACGGAAATGATCGCAAGGATAGGACTAAATGATTCTTTGTATAGCACACGCTCTGAAGTTAAATCCAGTTGCTCAGATCAATACAGCAGTCGCGTGGAGATAACTGATGTGTCCCAACCAGTGAGACCAGCTTCAGCTGAATGTACGTACGTTTCTAAACAAGAGATTATGTCACAAAAAGCGGCATTGTTGGCAAGTAAGGACTCTCCATATGGAGTTAAATTAGAAGAGAAGTTGGAAATAATAAAACAGAGAAACCAAGCAAAAAAAGATATGATTTATCAAACGAGAAAAGAAGCAAATGAAAGTGATTCTATGAAAGTTAGGGAACCACTTTACGTTTCAAAACGTGAACTTAAAGATTGTGTGATATATGAATCTCATCAAGAGACGAAAGATCCACAATTACAAGTTCTTGTCCAGGATAGTAGTGCAAGAAGCAGTCCATATGAACTCAGTGACGCCAACCATTTATCTCGGCGTGAGCCCGTCTACCAAACCAAGGCTGAAGCTCAAAGTAGTTCTGAACGTGAAAAATTCCAGGAGATCGATTTTTCAAAATTAAGACTTACTGACCAGTCAAAGCTTGATGCAGAAAAAGAAAAAGCTAAAAAATCTTTAGATACAGCTGTATTAAAAGGCGAACCAATGTATGCTCCAAGATTACATGGAAAAGGCGACCACATATCAAACGTTTTGAAAGCCACGGCTTCACCGGTTCCGTATGAATCTACAACATCAATGGAGACTCATTATGCTTCTGAGTGTAGCATGAATTTCGAGAACAAGCCACAAAGTACGCCTTACACATCACAAGATTTACAAGATCGAACCAAATCTAATAGAACTGTGACATTTTGTGAAAAGATCATAGAGAAAAGCCCCGAAAGCAGTCAGGATAATTCAGAGAACATTTCAAGTAGCCGGAATGAGACAACAGTTATTAATAACGAAACTACTGTTATTCAAACGTCTTCAGAAATAAGAGATGAAGAACTCAAAAACGAAGTGGAACCTGAAAGTCCGCATACGACATGGGGAATTTTCGATAGTGAAGGTGGAGTTTTAGAAGATAGGCAATGGGGTGTATCCCTTATAATTCCGCCAAAGGCTATCGCTCCTGGAATCAAGCAAAAAATCTACTTCACGGTGTCAGATCCGAGACTAAGCCAGCGCGTGGGGGGACCTCCGATCGATATGGACAACGGTAATGCTTTTGTAACGGAGCACGCGATGATAGTAGCATTGTAGACTGCACTTACTAATTGGCATTAACGTTTGTGAATGGAATGGGATTACAAAAAACTAGATATAATTATGCAAATAATGGGATTTTCTATAATTTGAATTTTTTAATGTTCTGTTGTGACGTTTGATTTTCAGATTGTTGTTTTTTATTTTTAAATTATCCTTATAAATTTATTTACATTGCATGAAAAATAATACGCATGCGGTTCTTTTTCGTGTTGTCGTATGGTAATAGTATATTTTGCATTATTATTTAAGAATAATGAGTAACCAATACGTCCTATAAATTTTATTGGCAACGTCCTGATTACGTTTTAAATCATAGTATAGTTTATCAGATTGTCACATAAAGCACGAATCAATTGAATAAACGGTAGTTTCAACCCACTAATTTCACTTAAGTTCATCACGTTAATTAGTGGCATTGTTACTAACAACAGGCACTTTATGATGTTTTGTGTTTGTATTTGCGCAGTTTCCTCCACACAATACACTCGTACTTAGAAATAGAGGAAAGAAGACGTCTGCAACGACTGTGCTACATTCAGCCGACCATACAATCGTATGTTTAATAAAATTGTCTGTTCTTGTGCACTGTAAAATATTGTGCAAATATGTGATGTATTTCATCTTTGTTCTTGTCTTTTAAAAGTAAATGTTGATTATCGTTAATTAATTTACCTTGTTAAATGTCTTTAGTGCGTCTTTCATTTCAAAAACACACGTCTACGTTTCCCTAGCTTCAATGTGGTGAATGGTTGGTTCTTTATTATTTTATTTGCTTTTTGGTTCTGATGTTCATCGCTTTGCTTGGTTAACATTGTGCGTTTAACGATTTGTTGCGATATGTGTTTGTGTGTTGAGTTCTATTTCCTTTTTTCCTCGTCCTCTATATTATTTTACTTTACTTTACACTTAAATAATTTGTTATATGATATAATTATATTTGTTATATGACAATTTGTTAATTCTTTATGGTATTTTTGTTCACGATGTTTATTTTATTATTTATAGAAATGGAAATTATCATTTATATGTCAATCATCATATGCATCAATGGCTACATGGTCCATTTATTGCTATTATGTCATTAAAATTTATTAAAATCTGTTTTTTGACAAGATATAATACAAAAAATCTTTATAGCGCATTTAATTACCTTTATGTAATCTCTTGTATTCAATTTCTAAAATATTTTTTTAATGGCAGGTGAAGCGATGTTATCCCCACTAGTGATGTGCGGGCCCCAAGGCCTCGTGTTCCTGAGACCTGTGACCCTGCGTCTGCCACACTGCGCCAACGCGGTCCCCTCCTTGGGCCTCACTATCAAAGCTACTGACACGGAAGCACACTTGAGTACAGATTGGGACCAAATACACCTCCCTGCGACAACCACACTTAATACCGTTGCTGTAAAAGTTGACCATTTTTGATTACCTATGTGTAATAAAAAATATTTACCACTTTTGAATTCATTAAAATAAAAATGGGATAAAAAAATAAAAAATGTATTGTAACAATTTTTTAGATACCAGTTAATGACACCAGTGAAATTTCGCATTGTCTAATATAGATTGTACCCATAAAGATAAAAGGTGCAAAATATTCCATAATATTTTTTTGTTATATCCGTGTATGTTCTCATTCACTCGTGTCATTCGATAAATAAATAAAGCTACATTTATATTTTTTTCATTTGTATATCATGTGTATATCATTTTTTCAATTCATATTACAAATAAAACAGAACATATAAACAATATATACCATTTAATTGGTAGACAATATCACGAAATTTGTAGGCGTCTTTTTAAATAAGGCTGAAATTGGTTCAATTTATAGCCCGTACGGTTGTGTGGGTGAATGAAGTACGCATTTTAAATTTAGTCTGTGGTAATCAAAATGGTCAGTTTCATAGTGGATTTCAGTCAGTTCATTTGGAGCTAAAGTTTAAAGCTAAAGCTTTAACGGTTTGTAATCATCACGATGTTTTGACTCTTTAACAATATTAAGTAGATTTTTTTACTAAAATTGTCAGTACGAATAGATTAGATGCACTTACTCTGTAGTCATTTATAGTTGGCCGAGCTAATGTAGAAATTCTTAAATTAAAAATATATGTATTTGTATATGCTGTGGCGAAGGGAAAAATATATACTCGCAATTCTGTTCGGTCTCAGGTTAAGTATTAGACTCTTGGTATGTCGATTTGTCTCCCAGAGGACACTAAAGACACTGTTACTATTAAAAGTTGACCGTGTCCTTTAGATGATAATACCAATTCTGAGTAGTAGTTACGAGTAGAAATATGTCTGTTCAAGTGTCATTTTATTATAATGTTTTATAATATCTCATGAATTTTGGCACTTTTCCCACCTAATTTAATACTAAATGTGACAAGCCAGTGGTGCTAAGACAGAAGTTATGTAAGCAAAGTATCTAAATACCGACTTTGACTCGAGAATCTCTTCATCGGTCATAAGAGTGAATGGAGTGAATGGAGAAATATTTTAGAAAGAATGTTTTAATTCCAATGTTAGTCAAAGGATGAATGTGTATGAATAATCATGTATGTTAGATAATAAGCAATGCCTTACCACAACATAGGTTATCCGTAGCATAAGTAATAATATGTTAAATAATATTATAATGTAATGTTGATATTTAATTGCAATTTAACGTGAACTTTAGCAAAAAACACATTGGAAAGTTTATTAAAAATTAAACGAATTTTGGCTTCGTTAATAATCAATTTGTTAATTTAGATGTATAATCGGTTGGTAGTACGATGATAGGAGCTTATTTTGTGACGTCATTAGTTGCCTTTAGTGAATTAATGAATTGTTAGTGACTGTCACGTGGCAAATGACGTATGTATATTTTTCTGTTACTAGTAACATTGAATTTACCTTTGACTCGACTATTAAATTTTATACGAAAAACAGATGTTTTAGTTTTTATTTATTATACATTTTTTAAGTTTACACACCGTCGGCACTAAGCGATGATTTGCAGCAAAGCGCATTTTATGAAACACACATATATATATATATATATATATATAAAAATTATATAAATAGATGTCTCATAGAAATAGAATAATAATGAAACATAGACTATAGATGTTAAATAGATGATTTTTGCTAGCAAAAGAATCGCGTTATCTAATCTCCGATTCCTCGTCTTCTGATGACGTGATTTAGATGAAACTAGAAAAATATGAAATACAGTAGCACCTCCCTAATAAAAAATCTGCTTCACCGCATCGACCACAAAACAAAATCGTAATATCCTTACATAATACAGAATTTTACTGCTTTGTTGGAGTTTGTATTTAAATACCTTTTTTATGGTTATTATTTTTATGTACAAACACAAAACTGATGAACAGCATACAAATTCATTTGGTACCTGCGGAAGAGAATCATAACCCTACAAAGCTTACTTGATGATTGAACAGAGGTGGTATTCGCAGAACCATTTTACAACTATGTAGGTCGCACCGCATTAATTGTATTAGATCAAATCAAATCTACTCCGCCCCTGTATATCTCAGATAACATCACTCGTTATACATCGTAAAACTTTACGAGTTCATCTTATCCATGTCACTGCAGTTTTGCAACTGACCGTCCTACGTTGGAATGCGATCAACAAAGTTACAGAAAAACCTTTACTTCGACTTTATTTACAAAGTAATAAAGACTAAATTAGTGTTTATTTGACATATTTCGTATCGTTAGTAACTTATTAATGGGTGCATCTGAAGGAGATAGGAAGCGATCTTTATAAAATGACGAAATGGTCTGTCTTGTATGAAAGCATCTAATTGGGCCATTAAATCCCATGCTCCATTGCAGTTTTGAAATTATTAAGTAAATTAAGTTATCCTTTGGAATTTGAGCTTTGTTTGCGACCAAGGAGAATTTATAATTTCATTCATTGCAACTCATAACTACGGGGATTAGGTCTCCTCTCATGTGAGGGGTACAGCCATAGTCCACCACGCTGGCCAAGCGCGGATAGGTAGACTTCAAACACCTTGGAGAACTTAGACCAACGAGAATGTGATATTTCAAAACACATAGGTAGGTACATAGGTGCCTAGTATATATATATATATATATATTTAGGAGATCTTTTTACACAATACGTAACAGATGACTGGACATCCCCCGTTTTGGTAATTAGCTACCTCCACTCAAATAACCCTCGATGCCCACCAGTACTAAGGAATATCTACAATAAAGATAATGTACACCCAGTACGTTCGTCCCAATGTTTTCTGGTGCGAACTTTTAATTACCACGGAGTGCTGGATCGTTAAAAAATAAGACACATACATAACTAGAAAATATTTGAACATTGGCATCTTTATTTAAGTATTTCATTATATGATACTAACATTAGATGTAGATTAGAAGTGAAACGGCCGTATCTTAATCATGAGAGATTCCATTCCAATTTGAATGCAATTGTCATAATACTTTATTTACGTACGACTGACCTCGAAATCCATGTATTCTTTATTACATGGGTGAGTTTGGACGCACAAATGATGATTTAATGGTATGTTTTCTAAGTGCAGAAACAGCAACTGCCATGTCATAGGTGAGCTGTAATACGCGGGACGTGATGAGAATTGCACACTTTTGTTGCTATTTGGTTTACAAACTCCGGAGAATAAAATTGTGAAAGCATGTTTGTATCTTTCTTATGGAAATAACCGATAAAAGAACATGCTAGCCATCCACACAGATACGATACGAGATTTATTAGGGTAGATTGTGGGGAGAAATCCTACATACTCGCAACCACTGAATTCCATGTTTGGATGATTTCTCGTTAAAAAAAAGATTTCCATGCGTGGTAAGAAATCACATCCGGAACTAAGGACACGATCGGTGCTAGGTCAAGATAAAAACTGGGTCTCAAATTTTCAACCTGAACATGACTGAAAAATGGATAATTTTAATTTTGTGTTAACTGGATTGAATAATATTTATCATTGGCTACTTACTAGGATATAATGCAATTCGGAAATGTCCCACTGCTGGGCATGGGGTCTCATTACAATATCAAGGGAAAGGGACTTCACGCTGCCCAAGTACGCATTGGTAGACTTTACACACCTTCGAGAACTCTATGAAGAACTCCTGAGAGTTGAGTGGGCACCTGAGAGCGCAGGTTTCCCCACGATATTTTCCTTCACAGAAGCAAATGATGGATTATGAGATACTTCATAGGATAACTTATCAATAACCTTGCTTTTAATCTTTCCATTATTCTGTTTAATCTACTCAGATTACTACGTAAGGTAGGTAAGTACCTAGTGGAATTTGGATTGTATTAATATAAATCAAAGAACAATCCGTCAAGTGAACTGATGCTCCCATTGATTACAGAGGATCTTTATCTAAATTTAACGTTGTAATAGTAAAATTTTAGATTCCGACGGTAAACCAATATACTTGAGTAACATTGATTAAACCAACGGTCCATCTTAATGAACAATGGAAGATTTATATGGTTTGTATAGTCGCTGATCTGTCCTTACAGCTCTGTGCCGCTCAGACTGTCGTTTATCTCACATGTAGTGAATGATCTATGGTCCTTCTTAATCTATACGTATAATAATACAGTAAAGGGCTCGATTCTGCACATTAAAAAATAACAAAAAATCCCTATCTTCATCATATACTCATATGAAGATACAGAAGCCAAAAATATGATTTCTTAAATTTCTGTCTGTCTGTTGTTCGCATTTTACACAAAAACTACTGGATGGATTTTGACGAATACTTTTCTTATATATAGATATTAGCCCTCGTCAACATATAGGCAACATATATAGTCATAGTCAACATATATAATTTTTTCCCCAGGAAATGGCTTTATTCCCGCGGAATAACAGGTTAAAATTAGAATGGCAATTCTAAAATCACTTAACTGATTTAGATGAAATTCTGCACATTTGTAGGTTACTACTACTCTTAGGACACGTTTTATCCCGGATAACGCTTTTATTCCCGCGGGATCACAGTTTAAAGTTAATCATTTATAGGGCAAGACAACGTTTGCCGGCTCAGCTAGTCCTTTTATTCGAACATTAAATCATAAAACGAATCGCAGCGCGGCAGCTTCATTAATTGTCCTCGACCATCTTCGTATTTCTTCCGTGTTAGAGTAGTCCGTAAACATCCTGGTATTTTTGAGATTACCCAATTAAAATAATTTAATTATATAAGACGATATTAAAAACGAAAACCTTTCTCGTAAGTTCATTGCCTATAAATTACTAATACTTACGATAAACCACTTTTGTTTCGCCTGCCATTGACTATTGAACGACTCGATTGTCGCCGTGCGAGTGCGGAATTCGACAAAAACTAACCAACCACACCAGATATTGATCTATTGTTCAATTGTTCACCGTTCGGTGGGTAATCTTGTTCAATTAGGTTTTGAAATGCTTTAACATTATTCGTTAAACCTCACGAAGGTCATTGTTATACTTAATCTTAATTTTAGTCAGTTTAAAATTAGGGATCAAGAAATGTCAACTAGTTATCGAGATGTAAGCAATGTGATTGAGGCGTGGTAAATTATTATAACTAATGTCGCGATTGACGATTTATTATCGTCAAACTTCACAAGTAGTTCTAGTACCTAGTTACGGATGAAACTTAAATGAAGAACTTGAAAATGTATACTAGAAAAGAAAAATAACTAGACAAAAAAATGTTATTATATTACAGTTACAGAACAACTCAGAATAAACATCAACCCGCTTAACCCACTACTCGTATGTTTACATTCCTAAAACCTTCGTTGAAAAAAAACAACTGTTGATACAGTGATTGTTGAAGCCTTAAACGCTTAGAAATTCATACCCCCTTATGACGTATGTGATGTGGACAGCATGAATAATAAACAAATAATACCCATGATCATAATTTTGTTATAATTAAAAAAAATATATTTTTTTTATAATAAGTAAATAAGTTAGCGCTAGATAACTAGATAGAGATAGAGCGCTAGATATATATAGATAGTTAGTGCTTCACAAATCACTACCAAAAGCTCCAGAGCCGTCTAATGTACTCGATTTTGTAAAACTGTTTTACAATTGAGCGATAACGAACAGCTTTTACAGATTTTTACTG
>DWKC01000280.1:0-13971 GCA_018249195.1 Racta chiria
AGTGTATTGATATAATACCTACATGAAATAAACGATTTTGATTTGTTTTGATTTGAATATAGATAGATCTTTTATTGTATGTTGAAGTAAGTAACTTTGCTTCGGTGTAACTAAGGGCTATTTAAAAAAGGCGCGATTACTTAACTTATACTATATTTTTTATTTGTGAATGGATTTAAATGAAACATAAACGATAATCCAAAACGACAGGTCAAATCGGACTAGCCATCCCTGAGATAAGCGTGCACAGACAAATATACAAACCGATATACAAACGAAAATTCTAAAAAACTGTTATATAGTTTTCTATTTTTGTAATAAGCCAATTTCTCGAATCTATCTTTCACATACTAGATTTAAAGAAAAAAAAAATTCGTACATAGGCTGGCCATAAATACTGCTACGAATAAGAAAACAATAATGTTATTACATTTCAATTTGGAATCTGTCATTGTTAAAAGAATATAAATTGCGTTTTCTTATTTTCGCGCCAATCGGTGCTAATTTTTTTTGTGCTATTAAAACGGCGTGGGGAAATAAAGGACTGTATTAGAAACAATGGAGATTATTTTGAATGAGCTTCATAAAATGTAAGTAAATAATAATATATGTACATAATATACATAAAGAAGTTTTTTCCTTGTAACAATGTTTATGGCTAGAGTAATGTCATCAAGGAACCTTCCATCTGTCTTTGGCTGAGCGTACATACGGCAACGCGAACGTCTCAAAGTTCGTCTGGACGGGACAATTATTTTCAATTGTTATCGAGATACTCAGGAGTTTTTGGTTACTAACCGCCTTCCATCTAAATTTAACAATTTTGGTAACGTAACTTCTATTTTTGTTTCAAGGATGTAAATGTTTGGGCACTTACGATCATGAAAATGTCATTCGAACCTGTATACATTTCCCAATACATTTCGCACACATACACTCAGTTCCCTGCATGTAACACGCAACAACATTCCATGCCTCACATCAATCAATGTTCTTAAAGTGTATAAGACCGCTATTATGCAGTACGATGCACAAATATGCATAACAGTGTATGCAGTTACTGAATTATTGACTGCAGTTATATGTACTGCGGTTAAACTTAACCTTTCTCAAATGTTAGCCGGTCAGGCGTGAGCGCATGCCGTTAGAACAGTGGGTGTGATGGAGATGAAATCGACAATGATTCCATATACTTACCTATTTAGCGATTAAGTAGTAGAGAACCGATGTAAATAAATAAAAGTTAAACCTAGCTTAGCACAATACATCACTGAGAATCGCATTCAAATTGGATCTGCCATATAAGCGCCCGAAAGGCTCAGGAAAGCTGATTAAAATTCTATAACCGTTGATTTAGGACACTTTACTAAAAAGTAATAATTTCCGCAGTATTAATCTCCTCGAAATATCTTCCATCGATATCTTTCTTCGTAATATATTCGCATCCCCCAAATATCTTTCTTCGCATCGATCAGTCAGTAATACCTACTGATTGATATTGAAGAACTATTGAAGGCGGCTGTTGCGATCGCAAATGATCGGAAGAGTAAATAATACAATTTTAATTATAAATTAATTTAAATTGTGACTACAGTGTTGTTTTGGACAGTTTTGAATAATTTTCTTCTTCTTCCTCCTCTTCTAAATAGCGGGCGCTGTATGACTTTTTATGACCGCTAGTGGTGGTTGATTTCATGTGTGCTTCCGAGGGTACGTAAAGCATTCGTTTCCGGTTGTAATTGCTAGATAGCAATCGATGTAATTTTTTGATTTTGTTTTGAATATGTACCCAATTATTTTCAGGAACGAAAAATACATTATTTATTACTATAAACTAGACTCGTGACTACAGGATGTAAATAGCATTACAGATCTTAAATTTAATTTAAGTTAAAGGTCTTAAATTTAATTTAAGTTAAATTTAATTTCAGTTCCAGAAAATGAGACATTCAAATTGAATGTCATATTTAATGAAACAAATACAAATAAAATATTAGAATTAAAATAGAGGCGTCTCCACGGATGTCCGTGTGACGAATGTATAGCGGCGGCAGAATGTGAGCGTCGCCTTGGTGCTCTGCCGCGCCTTTCTTCCGCAGCAAGGTTAAGGGTTCTGTGGGAAAGAGGCGGTGATCAGTGGTCATCATCATCATCATCATCATCATGATCAAATTATGGTCAAAGGTCCTTTCTTTTTTGGCTGGCAACGTGTCAGTGCCGTCGTTGGGATACTGCGCAAGGATTGGTGTTTTGCCGTGCTTTTCTTTGGATGCATGAAGGTTAAGGTTTCCATGGGAAGAAGGTGATGATTATTGGTTTATTAACATGGAAATGATGCACACTTTTACCAGTTTGTAAGCCTTGATTAATTTATCATTATAGTAAGTTTACAGCAAAAAAGTTATATCCATCAGTTCTATAAACTAGACCTAATATCTATATAAATTTATCCCATCCAAATCATCCACTGATTACTCTATACACTAGGTTATTTAGCAAAGCCAATGACAAGTTAGATAGGTATTGTCTACCGAGACTTTAGGCATTACCGTGGGATTGGTTACAGATTTTTAAATCATTAACCAATTTTAAAGGTACCGTATTGCATAGTACTCAAATTGTAGTAATTTCGACTACACTCCTTGTAATATTTTGACTTTCATTAAGTGAGCTCAGCGTTCCTATGTTGAAATAAATATTTTGAATTGAATTGAATTTGACTTATAAATTTAGATTTATCTTGCCAAACTATACATACAGTGTGTTGGCGAGGGACATGCATACATAATGGTTTCTACCAGCCCTATTAGTACACAACATTAAAATGTTGAATAGAGTGAGCCTTGTATTGATAGTAAAAATTTCAATTCCAGATCCTAATCGGCGTTACCCTTATGGTGTGGGTAGTACAGAAGGCTCGCAAAGAGCTGACAATAGCCATCATGGCGGCGGAGCTGGGCCGGGACACGTCTTCCTCCAGCGGGTCCTCAATCAGCTAGCCCACGGCCAGGGCCTCCACGGACGTGGAGAGCGTGACCAGCTAGGGCACAGCCCCCGGGTGCTTCGGGCCCGGACTGCACGAGACTTACGTGTGAAGTAAGAATCCTGTGATATTAAGCTACTTCGCCGGTAGCGTAGTATGTTTATGTATAGACGTCTGTACGGTGGAGGTGATGTGGCACGGGTCGTGACTCATCTAACGAGGATTACTTCGCGAACGAGGCAGTCCGGTAAGATTCGCAGTTGGTGCGTCCATATTAACCTAAGTGTATTCAAGTCAAGAGTGAACAGGCTTTTACTAAGTTAGTGCGTCTTACCATCTTAAGACTATATCGCCACTTACCATCAGGTGGGATCGTCGTCAAGCGCTAACTCATTTAGAAAAAAAACGAATCTCAACATTCTTCCGCTTAGCCAAGGCTACAAGATGCGGATCCCAATTCGTTAGATGAGTGACGATTTTTACCAGAGTGCCGGTTTGGGAATATTTTATTTGAAGTAATTTATTTATATGCTAAATAAACGTCTGAGTGTTTGCTTCGGTAACACGTGGTCGATATGGAATCCAGGGTAGGATTGGACGAGGCACGCCACTAGGAGCCGAGGCCATGCAAATTAGTGGCCCCTTACCACCATCTCTTAGCGCAGTAATATTAAAGTAAGAACTGGCACTATATCGTATAGCGCAGTCCTTACCAATATTATAAATCCGAAAGTAATTCTGTGTGTTACGCTTTCTTCACACCTAAACCGATTTTTGATGAAAATTGTTACAGAGCTAGATTACTTGAGAAAGAACATGGTCAGTTTTTATTGCGAAAAAAACCTTAAAGGGGTTGAAATTGGGAATGATAGTTTGTGTTAAAGTTCGTAAAATCACAAAACTTTGTGTATGTACCGTGTATACATACGCATGCATTTAGTAAAGAACAGTTATTATAATATTACAATATACTACGCTCCAATTATATACAGATACTCCAATTTTATTGTATACATTCGGCAGTTTTGTCACAGACTAACAAAAATCACGTCGATGTTAGGTTCCGCGGTAACGCACATTAATTTGAGTTGATGCCACCAACCTTTAGTGTTGGGAATCTTTAGTGTTGGCGTGTGAGTGCATCTGTTTGTTTGTGTGCATGTATTTGGTATGGTGTAGGTATTTCTACAAAACGATTGGTAAGACAAAAGTTATTTTACTTCTGCTATGATAGATATGATACAATTCGTGTGAATTGTAGGTAGTGTAATCTAACCTTAACCCCATAAACTCCTAAGCATCTCGATAACAATAGAAAACTATTGTTTCTCGTCTATTTATTTAATTTTGAATTCAAATTCAAAATATTTATTTCATCATAGGAACTTCGAGCTCACTTAATAAAGAGCTCATTTAAATGCTTCAATCGCTTGTTTCGATCGTATGTGATCGAAAAAGTTAAGCTACAGCGGGCGCGGTCGGTAGGAGGATGGGTGACCGCTAGTGGTAAATATTTCATGAGAGCTTCGGACGGCGCGTAAAGCCGGCCGTGATCATCGTGACGTTGTCATCGTTAGATAGCAATCGTTAAGCCATATCGGCATAAAAAACTTCTGACTCTTGGGTTGGCCATTAAGTCCACCACTGGAGCAGCGTGGTGAAGTACTAGGCCTCCTCAGTATGAGGAGACACCCGTGCTTAGTAGGGCGGCACTAATGAGTTGAAGCCACATTAATATTTAATAATAAATAATAATCATGCCTGAACTAGGATTCCCTGATCCATAACATATAAACCGAAAATAAGCACTTATCTGTCAATCGGAATTTGCACCTGTTTCTTCACTCATTTCAGCCCAGGTCTACCTGGAAGAGAATGCCCTTAAGTGCCCTTTTGTACACTATTGTATAGTACACTAGTGTAACAAGAAAAAAATAATGTTCACTATGACACACAAACTATAAGTTCTAGGAAGAAATCATTATGAAATTGTTAACAAAGCACAGTAAGAAAATTTTCAAAACATTATGAAAAACTGTAAATCCAATTCCAAACAATTTGAATACAGATTTTTCTATAGTAATAATTAGGCTGCTTTACATGTTACTATAGTTAAAAAAAATACGTAATCACATTATACATACGTTTTCAGAAACAATGCTATGTTAAAACAAAATAATGACGTATGCGTTAATAAGAATTCGTTCCTTGAAGTGAGAACTATGAAGTCACTTAAAATAACAATAGAAATTATTACATACGTCCGTACGAATTTAATGACTAGACCATAGAGAATTAACTCGATTAGGGACAGTACTGTGAGTGACTCATTAACTGACCTGCACTGGATTACTACAATGACTATTTTTAAAGCATGATTTATTTTCACTACGTAGACTTGTAGGCTCGTCGGTTGACGCCCTGTCTGTACTGACGCGCGGCTGGGGTATATGATATGGGTCCAATATCATCTTTAATATGGATATGAGATTTGTATGGGGTAGACAGATCAAGCTTAATGCCGACATTCGCCTAACACTCTACATACGAGTACAAACACTTCAAATATACCATAATTCTCAACTTATTTTATTACTTTAGTTACAATCCAATCAAATCAAATCAAATACTAGATTTTAACGGACATTTCATACATTTAATAAATCTGTAGCTGATCGCTGTACATGGAAGATAAATGGGAGATACTTATAGGGAGGTTCTTCAGATTTCGTATCGGATGATGCAGTAAAGGAAGACGATTTCGAAGAGATTCTGAACTAGCGTGTGTGCGATGACCTTAATGCTCCAGTACTCCAGTCCAGTCATAATTACTGCCTGTAATTTTCGGGTTTACGTGGACTTTTGATTTGACGACTGTCAATGAACAACGAACGTATGGAATCTATTTAACGTAACCTCAAAAGCGAGGTTATTTTGGCTAATAAAATATTCAGAAGCGTTCGTGGTTTTAATTAGAAAAACGTAAGTAAGTAAAAAAGTAAGTTATTTACAATATTATTTGCCAGCAAATTATCACTTATCCATGACTTGGTTCTTAGGCGAACATGGTATGGACGCGGAGTAATGTCATAATTCTGTTGTCTGTGCCTCCGACACAGAGAATCCTAATCACGTTATGCACAAAAATGTTAATAAATTTATTATATTATATTACGTTTGTAAAGAACATATGTAGGCATAACAATATGATACGTACTTAAATATAATTATAAAATATATAGATAAACATGTAAGTGCGTAATTAAAGATAATAAAAGACGTTACCAGGTTATACCTGAACACACATGTACGTGAAACGGTAAATCAACACGTATTCTGTCACATCTAATACCTTCAATATTTACGCGAGCTTAAATTATTTTATGACTGACGTAAAATTCTGTGATCTTTACACGACCTGATAGTGTATTGCAAATAGTACAATCTTTCTATTGTTTTAAGGAATCTTAAACTAAAGACGTTTCAGTAAAGTTCTCCGACTTTGTGTACGCAAATATGCAAGTAAGTAGAATTTTATGTCATTATTTTTTATATTATCTGTACCGCCCGCACGTACAATTTTTACGAAAATTATTAAATTCCTCACTAGCTAATTCTATGGCTAGGTCCTACATTACAATAGGTAACGTAGCTCGTAACTAAGTTATTAGCGTTCAGAGGACTTGGTAGGATTTTTTCTTACTACTTGATCGGCGTAACGTTATAGTAAACTACATAGATTGTGAATGAGATCGAAGCAGAGCCATCTCGTGGCTGATGATGGAATTACTGCAATCCTATAAAAAACAAGAAGCTTACGATAAATTACTAAATAGTACCTAAATGTCTTTCGGCAAGTCATGATTAAAAAGTAATGAACTCTTTCATTGTATTGACGTAATCAAAAGTTAGTTGCAACTTGTCAAAATTTGCATTTAATAATTTTATAATTGATATCGCATTTGTAAGCTTTTTCATATTGTAAGCTATTGTAAGCTTTTTATGTTTTAATGAATTGTTGCTGTTGGCCCTAGCGGCCTTCACAGCTTCACGCGGGCAGACTGGAGAGTTTTAGATAGTCTCCTCCGATACATACAAGCAAATTATCTAACTCAATATATTATATAAATTACGTGTCACGTTGTTTGTCCGCGTTGGACTCCCTAAACTACTGAACCGATTTTAATTTAATTTTGCACACTGTGTAGTGTGATCTAACTTGAAAGATAGGATAGTTAATCTCAATTAAAGTCGCAATAATTTGTATTGCGAATTATTTGTTTATTATCTGTTATTCCCTAAAGATTCCAACAGATGGCGGTGTAAGGTAATTAGTCTGCTGGATTGACTAAGTATTCAATAGATGGCGCTATTTTGTAAGTAGGTAGGTTAAAAGTATAGAAAAAAAAACATGTAGTATCATACGTGGCCCTCTACGAGATCAGCCAAATTATAATAGATATCGAATTGCCCCCATAGCAAAAGTAATTATTATTATAATGAGAATTTACCACAGGTACCATTTTTTTAATTTTGATAAACTTGGTGACATTTTATTGCCGTAGTCTGCTGGGTCAACTAGTAGTATATAAATATAATCCTTGAAAGTCAATTAGTGCGCTTAAATTAAATTAAATTATTATTATGTGACAAAACTGAAACAAGTTTTGAGTTTTAAACAAGGTAAAGCATAATTAGTCAGATATTCGTATACCATCCTACATATATTACTTAGGGTTTTTAATAATATATAACCGACAAATGAGCGAATGAGTCCCCTGACGGTTAGCTGTCTTTGCAGTCCACAGACTTTTTTAACCGACTTCAAAAAAGGAGGTTCTTAGTTCGAAAATCATTGCAATCCATAATTGTCCCACTATTGGGCTCGGGTCTCCACTCACAATGTGAGGGGTACAAGTCATAGTCCACCACGCTGGCCAAGTGCGGATTGGGAGTCTTCACTCAACTTTGAGTACTTTATAAGAACTCTCGGGAGTGCAGTTTACCTCACGATGTTTTCCTTTACCGTAACAAGTGATAATCAACTTCTGATACGCACATAACTCACACACGGCCATCTAACCACAAACTAAGCGTTAGCTTATACTATGGTGATCAGACAACTGATAAACATACATATATATTTTTAAATACATACTTGAATAGATATAACTACACCCACACACAAACAGAAAAACCATTCCTACTCATCACAGAAAAGTTTGTCCTGGGTGGGAATCGAACCCACGACCTCCGGCTTAGCAGTCAGTTCACTAACCACTCGACCAACAGGCCAGTCAAATTACGTCAGTAAAGTCAAATCCACCAATGCGTAATGTATACAAGTTGTTGACTTTCGTTATGTGGTTCCGCGTAGATCCGTTAAGTTTGTTCTCAAGACGAAATATATTTTTGAATTTAAAATTTACATTCCCGATACCCAAAGATTTTAGTAGGAATCTCATATAGAGTATATCCGACAAAGTATTAAGAATTTTTTAAGATTACCCTACAACGAAATTTTATCACAATAACAACAAACATCTTGAGCTAGGTACAAACAAACATTTTGTCTCAATGTTATGAGATTTAAGTACAACATACAATTGAAAACAGGATTTTAAATATGACATTGGTATTATTTATACAACTTGTATTTAGAATAAAGCACGTCTAACAGAACACCGATAAGGCTTCTAACAAAACAAATACGTGATGTTGAGGAAATGTTTCGTATTGCTTTATTGTCAGAGACTAAATTCAACCTTACAATGATCATACAATGACTGGGTTTTGGAGTATGTTGGATAGAATACATATGTATTTCTATATTGTTCTGTTTCTGTCTTTACTTCTGTAAGTGTAAATAAACATATAACAGTAATAACAAAGAGTTGACAGAGCCATAAAAAGAGAGCCTTATAGTGTCTTGGCCATTTCTTCCAGGCAACCCTGAAAACGAAAGGAACTGAGAAACCATTAAAAAGGGTAGCTACCCTTCGTACAAGTACGTATACCGCTGTATACGTGACCTTTCCGACTCTGGCGCATCTCGATACCAATAGAAAGTAATTGTGTCTCCAGCATCATAAGATGCTTAGGAGTTTGAAAGTCATAAAAGTTTTTTAAAGTTTAAAACTTCAAGGTTTAAAAGGAAAGAAAAGAAACATACGACATCCTTATATGATCATGGCGGGTTTATACGCTCATAGCTCGGCTGGTTCTGTTGATTCGCTGAGTTAAACAACAATCGGCGCCGTCGGAAAGCGGATAGGCTACCGCTGATGACAGATATTCTTTTTTATCATTTAACACTAACCGACTTCTGAAGGCATCGAATAGTAATAAAACGAGAACATTATCAACGTAGTTTATGTCAATTAAAATACATGCTATTTCAGCCTGCATCATGCCATAAGGGAAGGTGTGAGCGAGATGCACAGTGATTGTGAGGGTCACTAATGCGTTGCCCGCCAAGACAAAAAAAAGAAGGGAAGCAGTACAGCGCTGAAATAACCGAAATCAATAACGTCACTAACTGATTCTAGACACATGAACAACATACCGCCCCGGGATAGGTGACACAAGAAGAATGGAAAGGAGGATGACTGAAGGACTAAGGGAGAAAAGGAGATGAAGCGGCTCAAGTCCCCAGCCGGAACACGACGAATCGTTAGGCGACTGACTCAAGCAAGAGTGTGGTCACTAGCCAGACGGGCTTCACAAAAAGATAATATTCCTTCAGCGACGCCTTACCACCAAGCAGCTGACTTGTGTCGCCTTTTACGTCACGTTAGTCTGCCAGCGTGAGATTGAGACTGATATTCTAAGCCGAACAATACGGCGCAAAATGAATAAGTCTAGGTACCGTTTCTTTCCTATGTAACTAATACACGAAGCGTAATACATAACCCTAAAATGTAAACCGTGCATATAAACCGTATACATAAGTTATCAAGGAATTAAGTATTTAGCACGCCTTTTACAGGTTTTTATATGAAAAATTATCACTGTCGCAGCCTGATGAAGGCCAATGCTCACACATGTTATCTCTGGCGTTCAGTATTTCGGCAACAAGTCGCTCGCACGCACTCGCTGTATTTCGTTTAAGTTTAAGTTTTTTTAGTGACGTACTTAGATTAATATGTACGGCTGGTATAGTGATACTCACGTGAGTACTGCTATTACTGTTACTACATAGTATTTATAGAGTATTGTTTAGTTTTAAAGTGGAGATAATTGTTTAAATTTGCTTATCGGTTAATGTTTCGCGTATTTACTGTAATACGAAAAATTATTGAGCATGTACGAATTAGGTTGTGGGAAACCACGTCATCAGCAGGAAAATTGGGAGTTAAAAAGGTTTTTAAGTCGAGGATCGATTAATTTAGGCATAAGTTTGGAAAAAATGCAATTTATTTAGTAGTATAATAAAGTTTTTTTTTTTATTTTAAATTAAATGTTTCTTCACTCATTTCAGTTCATAAGGATAGTATAGTATTTTTTATATATTTTGAAATTACAGGTGCCACCTGCTTTTCATAATACTATCAGTTTAAAATCAAATCAAAACCATTTATTTCGTCTTAGGAACTAAAAGCTCACTTAACTTTATTAATAACCAAATTAATAAAAGTAACATTTTTAACAGTCGATTACAAAAAAAAGGATAAGAAAATTTTATGATAGAGCCTAAAATATCGATATATTTTATCGGCTTTATAATACGACATAAACTTAAGCCTCTGTACGCTAGTGTAGACCGGGAGAAAAAAAAAGCCGACGGAAAAAAACTTCCGGTACTCTTTACAGTAAGTAATACTAACACCAGAGCGAACAGAGAGGCGCGCACCGCTAATGGGTCGGAGGCACACAGCTCCGCCAGCCTTTTATTAAGGTATAGATAGAGTGACTCGTAGCCCACATTTTTCTGCAACAGTAAACCCAACTTCATTAATTATGACTCCCGAACAACGGCGGTTCAGTAAACTGCGCCCTGCTGAGAAATACTAATTAAATTCTGCATAATTTCTCTCTAGAACAGCAGAAAATACGCCCGAGTAACTTATTTTACTGAATGTTTTTACCGAAGGAAGTTTAACGAAAAGTTATGATCGTACTGATAGATCGAAGACTGCAAGACTGCAGGAATGTGAAATTGTTGAGAATTTAATATCAGCCATAAAATGTTCATACTTTGTATTTTATTGTTAACGATTTTATTGTTTTATTGATAAAACAATTTAATTGAAAGATTAAATGAGATCTCGTAACTTTTGATTACAACTTTACGAGATCTGGATCTGGAACTGGACAGCAGTCGGGATCCGATTTAAGTGAATAATTGATGTTAGCCGTTAATGCGATCCATAAATGTGCGCAGAATCGGCTATTCTCGTGAAACACGTATAACTCGTAACCGTTTTAACATTTACTAAAGCTGCTTCAACGGTAGGAGATACAAAAGAACAATAAATGGTCTACATAGAAAAGTTGTACAGTACGCCTACACATATGAATACACTACACATATATACCTACACATATGAATATTTAAAAAAAAAGTGGTACAGTACGCTTTTTAAATATATTTTTTTCATGGTAGCTCCCTTACTGGTTAAGGGAGATGAAGTTATTTTCTGGTTTATGCCATCGTGTTGGATAGGTCTTTTAGAATCACTACGGATCTTCAACGACCGCTTTTTGATTTAGAGATCCGTTTTCGAATTATTAAGCGATTTTTTGTCAAGGTTAATAAAATAAATGGTTGGTGCTAGAAATCCAAAAAATTTGGATGGTAGGCCCAACAAGTTAAGGATTGTAACGTCAACTACGGAACCACGAATTGCGCTTGGCTCGACACGCGCATGGCCAGTTTTTAGAGGTAATATCACGCACTAAATGACTTTATTATTCACTTAATTATCCAAAACAAACTGAATTACACGGGTGGGGATTGAAACTGGATACAGCTCAAAACAACATTTGACAAATTAAGGGTTAATTTGAAAGTGACCCTATCTTCACAGCGGAAGGTCCCTCGTCTGGTCGCAACCGGTTGGATATTTGATGCCTACAATGTTCGTGGTTGTGTGACGTAAACGCGGTACGTATGTCCATGTCACTTGTCTAGGAATCTCATTGTAGAGTTAAGTGAATGATAAATCTCGGTCGCCAAAGTCGGCTTCGCTCGTGGCTTCAACTATTTATGCCTTAAAAGTACGACTAGTGGTCAGCGGCCAATTCAAGTGATGGAAGTCCGACATGGCTTCAGGACTACTGTCCGACGATAACAATAAGAAACGAACCGCTGTTACTTAACCTTGCCGATCACTTGCGTACGAGCGGTACGCTAGGAACAGTCACATTTGAAGGAGGTAGCTGTTTTCCCAATTAGCTATTTTCAATAGGCAACGCATTTCTTGTAACAATGCTCCTTGCAATGAGGGGTCAAGTTTATCTGAGTGCAAGTTAATTAGCGAGCGAACGAGAAACAAAAGACTGCCGTTGCGAAGTTGTTAAACTAGCCATATACAATGGAAACTGAGAAGCGCCGCTGTCGGCAAACGACCGCCATTACTTTCTTACGATATTATAAACGACTTTCAAAGAATAAGTTCAGTAATTTTTAAGTAATACTACTACTATTGCTACACTTTTTAAACCACTGAATCGACATGATACCCATGTACAGAACAGTAAAGAAATATCAGTAAATAATACAACCAAAAACCATATATTTAAGAGTTTTATCTCTTCGTCTGTCCGCACTTATTTATTTATTAAAACTTTATTATACTTAAACATAATGGTACAAAAGGCGGACTTAATGCTAAAAGCACTCCCTCCTAGTCAACCTTTGGTCTAAGCAGATATCAACGAAAGCGGCATAAAATTGAAGACTCGAAAAATATAAAATTGGGAAAAGCAAATGAATTAAATATATGAAAAGTTTAGACAGAAAAATACGCATTAAATGTGGTGTTCACTGATGTACTATAATTAGCTTGGATTCACTGTTTATTTAATATAAATCAGTTCCTAATAAAAAAGATATATATCTAAATATAATGAATCCCGTCACGGCCCTTAGCTATACCAACACAAGTGAGTATAGTTACTAGTCTATCAATATGGATCACATATATATATCTTCTGTTGCTCAGTGACTGACAGAAAACGCACAACCGAAACTACTGAACACAAGAGGCTGAAATGCGGCATATATGTTCTTTGAGGAGTGTACAGGAGCACTAAAAAATATTTTTTGGAAATTCCTTAAGAGGATAAAAAAAGGATAAATTTAAACTGTTTATTTCCTTAATGGATTCACTTGAAACTTTGTATATACTCGTAGGTCCCTCGAGGGACACAAGTGAACACTAAGATACGATTTTTTGAAATGACTGTTCTTCCCCCTTAAGCGGTATAAAGGTAACCGAACTTCACGCGGGCGTAGCGACGCGGAAAGCTCGTGTTATAATAAGATTCAAAGAAATTTTTAATTTCGATGAGGGGACTCAAATAAAGAGAAGGAACAAGAAAATATTTTTTTGTATTATTGACTGCCTGTCGGTGTGTCTATGGCTGCGTATCACGTGAAACCCGTCAACGGATTTTGATGAAACTTGGCAATATTATAACATAATCTCTGGATTAACATTTAAGATACTTTTTATGTCAAAACATAGCAAGGTTCTCTTGGGATAGGGGATAAAAGTTTGTATGTGTTTTTTTTTAAACCAACAAAGAACCGCCCAAGTACCTGCGTCAAGCCACGCGCAATGTAGGACAGACGTTCATTTTTTTATTTAATCCTATTGGGGAAAGGGGGTAAGGAGGCACGAAAATTTGTACATAAATACGTCTTGATGTGATGGATATATTACGATTTACGTTTGGAGTGACTTTAAATCTCTATAAATACTTCTTGGGGGGTCATTCAGGTTTTCACCGTAATTACCTAGTATTTTCGTGGACGGTGGGGG
>DWKC01000281.1:0-13961 GCA_018249195.1 Racta chiria
ACACAGAACAAACATTCCTGTTCATCACAGAAAAGTTTGTTCTGGGTGGGAATCGAACCCACGACCTCCGGCTTAGCCAGGTTCACTAACCACCAGACCAACAGGCTAGTCATCAGTTTTAGAATCAGCAGTCGCGTGTGGCCTTAACACCGATAGCGGTATTAAACACAAACAGGAACTTCCTCTGTAAGGAACCTTATCTCCGATAGCAGTTAGCTTATCTCCCGCAGACTTACTAGAATATAAATAATGATATAATGAATGGACTAAGGGATATTGTAAAAAAAATAAAGAACTTACCCAACTTTTAAATTAAATAAAAAAAAATTATGTTTGATCAAAAATTATTATACAATTTTCGTTGCAAATAATTTATAATTACTAGCAATCATATCTTGGACAGACATAAACAAAATCGACTCAAATAATTAAATGTTTTTTTGTTTAAACTTTTCGCTAATGTTCACACTTCTATTAAAAACAAAATTGTAAATATATAAACACTTTGCTGTTGAAATACGCGTAGAAATCTGAAACTTTTAATAGTCCAAAAACAAAAACACAACACACCAAAAGCGGTCAAAAACCTCATTCAAACATCGAATGAAACTCATCGATTAGTAGTAATTAGTATCTAAATAACACAAATGAAAATCAAACATTTCCAAATCATGCTAATATTAGTTTCAGACCACTCAAAGCCTGTTTGAGGCCCAATAGTTTTAAACAATTTTGCAAATAGTTAACACAAGCGGGGTCATCTCAAGGTCCTTCATACGCCATTATTATGCTAATGTTCGTATTTTATTACACTTTGTCATTTACACTTTGCCTGACATTTTCATTTCCTAGAACATTCATATGTTATGTCGTAATTTACCTTCATTCTTTTTTATGAACGTGAATTTAGTACGTCAAAGGTTACATAAAACGAATTTGAGCCGTAATGGCAAGTGGAGATGGTAGAGTTTTAGCACGTTTTCAGTAATAACATTTTATAGGAGCTCGTTTCAAAATGTTGTTTTGTATAAAACGAAAGTAAGACATATGAATGTTCATCTGTAAGGGTTCGGTTTGGGAACAAAACAACACGTGCCAAATGTGTACCTGGCGACGGAGACCGCGCTTTGAAAGTCGGCGCAATCATGACGGGTTCTGTAAATCACAATCAAATTGATGATGTTTATTGTAAAAACATAATAAATATTCTAGTTTATGGTAAATTTACGTTTTCACACTCATACGCCCGCACTTTCACTGCGTCGCGTTGGCATGAACAACACAAATACACTTTACAAATAATACCGTTAACCAGAAACAAACTGTTCATCTATCATATAAACGAATACTTCAACCGGGAATCGAACCCAGGACACCTTACGCAACTAGGGTACCAACTCAGTAACAGACCTTTTTTCAACAAATAACATTGTATTATATATTTTCCGGCACAATATGTTAATTATGTATAGTCTAGTCTAGAGTATGAACGTGAACTGCGTAGGACTCCGACATGCACCTTTGTTTTCAGTTCAGTAGTTTATGTATCGTTTTCAAAAGATGTGCTAAGAAGTTACTTTCTCAATTTATTCTCCTCTTTATTATGGCCCGTGGTAGATTCAAAAGATTTGACGTTCATAAGTGTATCGAACAATACCTAAATAAAATAAAGTATTTTAGTTGAGATATTATAAATTAATCGTCACTTGCTTTAGCAATGGACGATGTAAGGAAACTTGAACGAATTTGGACTGATGTTGCAACAAAATAAAGTTTAAAATTATGCCAAAGGTAAAACTGTAGCTGGGCAAGAGGTAAGGAAGGCAATCTATTTTTATTATTAAATACTTTTAATTTTTTCCAGCAGTCCAAAGTCGTAAAATATTGGCCTGCAAATTAATTTCAACCTTCAGTCAATTTTACACTCGACTGTACTTTGTCATTTAAATTAATTTAGTTTTTATTTATTTTTAACGAATCATTCTTACAGTTTGATTATCTTATGTTCTGTTAGATATGCTTCCTAAAAATCTTGTAATAAAAAACAAGTAATAATGACAAAACGTTGTCGAAGTCATTTAAATACGCATTATTAGACTATTAGAAATAGATCGAAAACTACTCGTCAGGTGGCGCTAAAATTTAAATGGAATTTCGAATAAAAAACAACTAAAATCGGTATACACCAAGTAAAAAATAGTAAAAAATTTAGAACCAACTCCTTTTTTGGAAGTCGGTTAAAAACAGGTCAGCCCAGAGCCGAATAGGTTATATTATGATGGTAAAAAGTATTAATTACAAAGACGATTGATGTTAAGGTAACAACGTCGTAAGTAAAGGATGTGGGTCACTCGCTCGTCTGTACTACTCGGAGAATCGTGGCAAACCAATATTGAATTAACGCGTTCGGAATAATTGTGGAGAAAGCACACACATACCTGGTTAGAATTAACAAACAATACTCTAATAAACTGTAGGAAATTGTGTTCCGTTGAGTCATGTGTACATAACGTGTGTTTGAGTCGCGATCTGTCATGGACTAAGCGAAGGTTACGATACAACACATTGGACACAGCGCTGTGACGATGCGTGAAAACTCTATAGATGAATACTTAACTATTTATTTTTCAAGGAACCAGTTTTATTTCAAGCGAATATACAAAATTTTATAGATGTACTAGCTTAACCGGCAAATGTTGTTATGCAATATTTTTTTTTTAACATGTCCAGTATAATTATCAGATTTCCAGATCTTCAAATTTATGCCTTCTTTAATAAATACTGCGCATTAAAAAACCTTTTCTTATGAAAGCATTTCCATCTCTACAATAGTTTCACTGATCCGAAGAATATTTAGTGTTCTAAATTTGGTTTTCCACTTTTATTTTTTTCAAATATCTTAATAGTTATTCTGTTGATCGGTTGATCGAAGACGAATTCAAAATCCAAATATCATTAAAATCGGACCACCCGTTTTAGAGTTTAAAAAAGTGTAATTAACATGATTTTAGATTTATTTTACATCTCTCCGTATGATGTATATTTTATTGTCACGAGTTTCTCCGAAACTAATCTGAACTGTGATTTGAATTGATATATTTTACAATTTACTTTTTTTTAATGTATTGTAAAACCTGGTGGCATTTTGTTTATAATTTTGAATGCTTTACTTAATTAAAAAAGTATTCTATAGCAGATACTATTCTTCGATGTATATACATTTGTATATATATAATAAGTAATAACATATATTTAGATATTTCACCTCTCACGAAAACAACGTGAATTTGCAGAAATTGTTAACATGCTAACAACGCTTCCTTACAGATTTTAGCATAGATATATTAAATGTCTATAACATATAACTATGTGTTGATTATTAACTCAAGCGATGAACAAGTTACGGATCACAACATAATTATGCTATGGTATTTTCCGTCACCGATTATTATACATAATAGATAATATCAACCTACCGATCTATTTATATCTTAAAACGGCTTCAAGCGATTAATGGCCCACTCCTGAGCACGATTCTCTCCTCATGCTGAGGTGACCTACAGAACACTCCACCACCTTGCTCCATGTTGTTAGTGGCCAACTCAAGAGTCCGAATTTTTTGTCACCCGAAGGTCTCAAACATGGCTTGACGATAATAACCAGGACCGACGGCTTAACGTGCCCTCCAAAGCACGCAAGCGCAATTTCTCCACTAGAGGTCACCTACCGCGTCCGCTGTTGCTCAACTTGTTCGATCACATACGATCGAAACAAGCTGCCCGCCTATGAATGCTTCAATCTATATATATATATATATGTATATAGATCGAAGCATTCATAGCCGGGTATATGCATCTGTATGTATGTATATGTATATATATAAGAAAGAAGACATATACATGTCCTTTTTCTTCTTTGCCGATTTTCATCAAAATCGGTTCAGTGGTTTCGACCTGAAAGGATAGCTACTTTCGCGTTTATATTACACGACCTACCTCCTGCGGCTTCGCTTGTATGGTGTGTTCATAAAAAGTAGTTATTTCAGAGTTTAATATACGTTTGTGCCAAACTTTCGCAACAACTTTATAACATTAGTAGGATTCCTAGGGATGTATTGGGATCATTTTATAAATAATAAGTAAATTAATTAATATGTATGGACATCTCCCACATACCTGACGCCAAGCTAGACGCTAGCTTGTGCTATGGTGATGAGACAACTGACAAACATACACCTCCATCTCGGCAGTCAAGTTTACTAACCACTAGACCAGTCAAAAAATATCATCAAAGCATACCGTTACAACAAACCCATTTCAGTCAAAGTAAAATAACCGATACGGTAGCTTGCCAGTTGGAGTTGGCAGCGGCCAGTCCATGAAATCGAATTGGCCCAAAGTCAGTGACAGAAATAAATAGGTTTACATCGCCCGGTGAAATGACTAACTGCACGTCTGGATTATAATAGCTTAGAGAGCTCCCGGTGCTGGGGGAGTTGTTGCTAGACAAGCAAAGGTGTGAATTTACCTCAAGTTAACAGTTACTAGTTTCCGACCACAGCCCGCGTGGTATGTTGATACAAAGTAGCCTACTAGTATTTATGACTATAATTTATCTCTGTGTCAAATTTCATTTGAATAATAAATATATTTTTTTTTCTAAAAGAAGAAGTATTTTTACATCACGGTTTGCGATGAGTTTGCGTATGTGTGCGTTCTATAATAAACGAGTTTCCGCCCGCAGGTTCGCTCGCGTGGAATGTTGATTCCAGACTAAAATCTATCTCTGTGCCAAATTTCATTTAGATGAGTTCAGTAGTTTTTATGCGAAAAGGTAACTAACGTCCATCCATATATATCCATCCATCCTCACAAACTTTCCCACTTATAATATCAATAGGATAGATAGACAAGCAGAGTTGTTAATAGTTAATAGTTACTAGTTTCCGACCATGGCTTCACCGGCGTGGAATGTTGAGAAAAAGGGTATATGTTATTCCAGACTATAATCTATCTCTATGCCAAATTTCATTAATATTAGTTGAGTAATTTTTGCGTGAAAGAGTAACAAATATCCATTCATTTATATATCAATTCATCCTTATAAAACTTCCCATTTATAATATCAATAGTATTCATTTTCTCGTGAAATAGAAATGCATTTCCTAACGCTATTTTTCGTATCCCCTTTAATAATGTTATACGTGTATTTAAGATACAAAGTTTATATTATAGGTATGTAGTGAAAAATCCCAAATGCTAGAGATCTTTCTGAATAACATATAGCCAAGGTTGTATTCTACTTTCGCGACCTTTGTTTCCAATTGAATAGACTAAAGATATCGATTAGATAGCTCGAAGATTTATTATAACTACACTGGCTACTGCCTTTTGTTGACGCGGCTTCAACTCATTAGTGGCCTACTACCGACCTCGGGTCTCTCTACTGAGAAGGCCTAGACCACACTCCACCACGCCGCTCCAATGCAAACTGGCGCAGGGGTTACTAGCCAACCCAAGCTTCGGAAGTTTAAATGCCATCCAAAGGCCTTCAATATAGCTGTATGATAGCGATCTAATGTTAACAACGGGGATCGACGGCGTAACGTGCCCTCCGAAGCACGGAAGCGCTCATGAAATGTTACCATTAACGGTCACTCATCCTCAGAACAACGTTTGCCGATTCAACTAGTAAATAACAAAGGATTCTCTGTGTCAACCGCCAATTTTTACTTGACTACCTTGAAAATATATCCTGTAAGCGCGGGGTCACGGTACAATAGAGAAGTGACCGTTTGACGTTTCATCACAGATTATAACTTTAAAATAAAATAGGAATAATGTAGGTCACGACCGAGGATCTACATACTTGTATATTATGTCGTCATTATTGCATATATTTTATTTTCCTAGTCGTTTATTTCGATTAGCTACAAATTGTCCTCTATCTGCATAAACAACACAGAGTACATAGTTACTCCACAGAGTAATGCACACAAACTAGTAATGTTATACAAATGATATAAAACATTTGTAACAAAGTATATCTCAATTCATCTCTCAACAATATTTGTAAAAGAAGTATCGTGGACTGAGTGGTTAGTACGAGTTTTTATTAATACTAGATACGTATCGAAAAACTAAGCCAAACTAAGCCTAACTAAGCCATCTGTGTGTGATGTGATGATTACAGAGGGTCGGTGAATCTGTACATCAAGTGCAAGTTCCTAGGTTCAATTACAGACAGAAGCAAAAATTTTTGGGTAAATTTCGAGTTTTAAGGTATTAAACCTGCAACACTTAATAAGTCTATTCCAGGTTTTAAAAAATGCAAATGGGTACTCACGATTTCTTTATTGTTAAACCGATATTTCAACATGGTTGAAAGTCATGACAAGACTAATCGTGATCACATTTTTGTCGTGACCGTGGGCCTTGGGATTTCTTCTTTCTTTTGATAACTCAGGTGTTTGGCTGGCTTCAACCCTTTAATGGCCCACTACTGAGCCCGGGTTTCTGCTCATAATGTAGAGGCCTAGAACATACTCCAGCACGCTGCTCCAATGTGAATTGGTACAACGGTAAGGGCCAACCCAAGCGTCGGAACTTTTTATACCGCTCAAAGGCCTCCGACATGGCACGACGATAGCAATCTAATGATAACAACCGGGATCGACGGCGTAACGTGCCCTCCGAAGCACGGAAGCGCTCATGAAATGTTGACGCTAGCGGTCACCCATCCTACCGACCGCGCCCGCCGTTGCTTAACTTTTCCGATCAGATACGACCGAAACAAGTCACTGGGCTATGAGCGCTTCAACACTTTGTACCTAATATTACAAGTACCCATAACTAGATGTTACCGATACAAATGTTACGTCATTTAGTGAATAAAAATCAAAATGAAGTATGTTTTACAATCTGGGAGCGGTGACACACATCACTGACGCAATAAATGGAGCCCAGATCCTGTGCAGTGTGAACGGTCGCGCCCACCATACAATCGGTCTGCCCTAATGTATTGTGCTATTTCACAACATTACCTTTGGAGTACGCCTGTATGGCGCTTTGCTATAGGTAAAGAAAAATGCTCGAATACTGTATCCAGGTAACCAACTGTTCCATCTGGGGGCTTGAGGGATAGTTCTCCTCTTTTTCTCCCCGTCTTTAGTCATTTTCCATTCCATTCTTCTCCTTCTTCTATTATCCGTTCTGTATGGTGTTGGTGTGTCTGGGGTCAGTTACTGTCGTAATTGATTTCAGATGTTGAGTGATGTACTGCTTCCCTTCTTGCTTTGTCATCCCCGCGCGTGCGTGGTTGTATGTCAAAATATGTCAAAAGCTTCTTACGACGAAACTTTATTATAAACTTAATGATAATTTTAAAGAAATGCTTCGGCTATGTTTGTTATAGCCGTAAGTGCTATCTGCAACTGTTAGTAGGAAAAAAACACTCCTTGGGGGTTTCTTGCCGCTTCTTCTTCCATGTTCACTAACCGTAGGGATTTGTTGACACGATCGCGTAGTTTGACTTTCAAAAAGTATTTGTAAAAAGCAATTTCGAATAAATATTATTAATAGAAGGGTTTTTTTTTGACGACGCCTTAACTAATTGTGGTCATACCGCGCAAAGCTTGGCCTACTAATTACAATAATCGAGTAGAAATCAAGCAAAGCGCTGGAATTACTTATGAACTGACCGTTGAGTTTGTAAATTATAATATTTTTTTGCGATTAAACAATATTTTATTGACAATGAGCAATTACACTCACGAGACCCTAATATGATTTATTTTCTAACTAAAAGCGCTTACAAAAGAAAATACCCACAAATCTTCTAGAGCAATTTAACGTAATCCGGACAAGACATCCAAATCTTACAAAGACAGATTACCGATTTTATTGTGGGTGTATTTAAATTGCATTTCCACGAAGAACACGGCCACGGTCAGAGTACATGACCATAAGATTAGCTTGATAACTTTACGAAACCACTGGCATTCATAACATTCGAATTTCGAAACAGTCCGTTGAAAATTTCCAAGTATTATGACGTAATGGGCAACGGTTGGAATGAATGAGTTGAATCATTACTACAATTAGGCTAATTTAAGCATGCCAGCTAGCTAAATGTACGCTAGCCACGGCTAGACCCGGCAAGTTTTAATTCCTTTGCATTTGGTATTCACCGCAACAAATAGCAGTTACAGTTAAATTTTATTGTAAGGGAACAATTTACATAAAGTTACGACTTAACTACATAACGACAATAGTTCGGAAACTTTCTTGTGTTCGAGAAGATTCTCGATTAGTTAATTACGGAGTTGAACACACTTACACTTCCTCTAATGGCTCGGCGTACTGAGTACGGAAGACTGCTCTCTCCTGGTGACCGGGGAGGTCTGGAGGACAAGTCGCGCTGGTCTAGTACAAATTAATGGAGACATTAGTGGCAACTCAAGCGCCAGTAGTTTTTAAGCCGCCCAAAGACCTCCGAAATGGCTTAACGATTGCTATCTAACGATAACCGGAGCTGACAGTTTTACGTGCCCTCCGAAGCACGGAACCGCCAATGAAATTTTGCCACTATCGGTCACCCATCGTTACTGACCGCGCCTGCAGTTGCTTAACTTTTGCGATCAATTACGATCGCCCAAGTCGTTTTAGCCCGTTTCTATGAGTTCATCCTTGATGTTCGATCAGATTTAAAATCGACGATATTCGACGCGGCGTAAGAATAGCTTCATTCATCCTTTTAATTATTAATTTAAGATACGACAATTTAAGATACGCGTTATGTAACTAGTATAGCTTCGGGCACCCCGTGGAAGCTGTTTGGATAACAGGCAGATTAAACCGACGGTTACTCTCAATTCTGCGGCTTAATTACATAACTAATTGATTGCTTTTCTGATCGGTTTCTTCAGCGTTCAATATGTACAGCGGGAGTCGACGACGGGGAAGTTTTTATAATTAATTATTAACTGTTTTTGAATAGAGTACTTATATTTGATTTGTAGTTATTTTCTTGAGTTACCTCGTTTTCATTAGATTATGTGCATAATGAGATAATTATTTGTTACTATGCTTATAATGTATAAGATTTGGTATTGATTCTTGATGTTTTGTACTGAAAATGGTTTTTAATTATGTTTCTAATGAATTATTTAATGACATATATTTTGGTTTTACCGCACAGTTGATCACTTTATTCCGACCTGACTACATCAAGTAAAAAAAGTCACTACATGAAAAAAAATACGTCGCAGAAGTTTCCATACCGTAAAGTATCTAATCGTTTTGTTGGCCGCCGGGGAAATCACATGCATAAAGTGAACTGTACCGAAGCATCGGGACTTTGGGATCTCTGTGAACGCACCGACATGCTCAAACAACGCCTAGTAGACTAAATCTGAAGTAACTTGTGTTTAGAACTAAATACTTTACGCACACTATTATGTGATATTGTATTGAGATGGATGCGCGGGCTCCTCGCTCCCCGCCGTAGTGCGCGCGATTTCAAAGTCGCAGGATACTTTTTCACAGGCAGCATACACAATCTGTTAGTTAATAAATTATTTGTCTATTAAATGGTTTTTATCTGGTAACTAAAGTATTATTTATAAACTAAACGGCTCGTCTTCCATAAATAAGTTGAGTTTTACAATAGTACTATATATAAGTAAGTTATTTTTTTTAAATCAAATCAAATCAAAATCGTTTATTTCATGTAGGTATTATCAATACACTAATGAACGTAAACTATTTAGAATCTAGGCTGGCGCAGCAGGCTGCGAATTAAATGATGAATTAACTTTATTCATACTTTTGTTCCCTAATTATTTACATTATTAAAATTATATTAAATCTATTTAAAAATAGGAGTGAGACTGGCCGATGCCGATGCTAGGTCCTGAATGTCGCGTCAGCATGCGTTCCCAGGCTTGATTCCGGTAACTATCATTTGATATCTTGGCTATACAAGCCTGGGATGTGGCGATGTCTGTAATATTGTAACAATCTGTTTCGGAAATGTGCCATAATAAAGAGGAGAAGAAACGGCGAAAGAGGTTTATAAAAGTTTAGTTTATATCCTACTTACTTATCACGACAAAACATGTTGCCTGAGCAAATAAATAAATAAATATCTTAAAAACTCTGGGATACCCTGCTTTTCTTGCATAACATAAGGCAATAAGTCTGATTTGTAAGTTAAATAAAAGTTTACTGAAAAAGTGTCACGTTTTAAGTACTTTTTTAAAATAAGATCTGTAGTCCAATTGATTTAGTGGGAGAGAGGCTTCGGGCCTAATAAGGCCTAATAAGGAAGTGGTCATTTATTCTGGCCAAAAACTTAGGGTTTACAATTTCGCTTATTTTTGTTAGAAGTGATACTATTCATACACGTCTCATAGGATACAAAGAAAGGTCAGTTTCCATGTTTCATTTACTTCAATAACTATTTATTGTGTTGCATGAACTTGAAATAAGTTAGGCCTTGCTTGTATCACAGACTGTTCATGGATAAAAGGTTACTCAATAATAACAAGTTAGTGTGAACAGGTCCATTTAAAGTTAGCAGGTGCTCGGGCAGGAAATTGCAATTACTAGCAGAGTGTCTATCAGCGCTTAGTCAAGAACAATATCTCAATTACGAGGCGCGGGGCAAGTTGGGGCGAGTTGGGGCAAGATGGAGCGCTGGTCATCTCGGGGCAGAATCGAGTTACCGACTTGTGGACGTTGCACAGTACACCCGTCAAATACAGAAGGACCACATATATTTTATGTTTTAGTAAGCCAGGTAATAGAAAATATAAATAAATGTATTTTCAAATTCTATAAGTACTACCTAATACTTAAATGTTTTGCAATGAAAAGTTTTTCTTAAAATATGCTAAAAAAATTTTGGTAAAAAAATGATGGCGTAACGTATAATTTTGCTAAAAGACATTCATAAAACATTTGGTAAAATGAGTAAAAGTTATTATATTGACTATACCTACTCGTAATTATAACGGAGCAGTGCAGCAGTGTGGTATACTATGAGCCTCCTAAAGACAGCCTCCTATGACAAGGAACACGTGCTCAATAGTAGCGATAAGCACAAAGTAAAATTGTATAAGTATTTTATCGTAATTTCAATAATAAATTAACTCCATAACCACATACTGTTGACTATAATAGATTTAATTACATGCAATAAACGAGTCACTGTGAACAAAATAATAACGAATCGCGTAATCACTAATGAATCGTTATAGTTCATTAAAACCAATTATTAATGTTTGAATAATTATAATCAATCTGCAGAACAACACTTGGTTAACTGGTATTTATTGATTGGTAAAGGATGGTGCGTTAATGTGGAAAAGTGGAATAAAAGTAATTGATATTTTTAATACATTTTTATTTATTATCTTCTTTAGTATTTTTGATGCCCTATTCATACGATTTATATTTGAGTTATTTCCATCAGTCTTCCGTCTCTTGTCTTCTACTTTATATTTCGTTTCACCCATTGTCTACTAAACGGTGGGTTATTAATTTGTTAATAACGATCAATTTACAATTCACACGACAACGCTACATTCAAGTACAACACTTCTTCTCTCCTGGTCTCTTCTCTCTCCTTTCTCCTCCCCTCTTTTGTTCTCATCAATTTTACTTTGTTTCCCTGTTAACACTACCTCGTCTAGTCTCATCTTTCCATTTCCTACTCATTTTTTAAAACCTTATAAATGAAACATAGGTATAGATGATCTAGTCAGAATATGAACGTTCCTTGACTTAACTTGTTTTTTGTATGAAGGCGAATACGTGTGTGCGCATGAAAGATACTGATGAGTTTCAGTGGTACATATAACGTGCGACGTTATCATTTTTACACCTCTACGTGCGTGGGTATAGACTGCGTAAGTACATTTTTAGACTGGATTTTCTCTATCTATATATTATCACCATTCTGTGGTCCGGCAAGCAATCAAGACACGAGAACAACAGGCTAACGTGCCGCCACACGCTGTCGCTGAAATAATAACAGAGATAGGAATGTATCGACGGCAATTCAGTTATTTATAACAGCGTAAGGTTCCTGCAATCGAGTAGTACAAGAGCTCTGATAAATTGGCGATAAAATATGGCTTTTAAGTTCACATACAACTTTATAAGAATATGTATTCGTTTCTTTTCAAATAATTCTTGAAGCGATAGTTTAGGAGCAGCGGGCTGAAACTATTTGATAGTGTATTTAAATTAAATCCTAAAACAATAATATGAGTATAATCCATGAAGGCTCAATTTTTGAAATAATTCTGCGCAGCAAGTTCGTCGGCAGCAAACAAGCAAAGCTTCTCGTCAAATCGTAGAAAGATTCCATCGGCGAGATTGTTATTTAGACCACTGATAGACCAATCATGCTAATAGGTAATATAAAAGGCCAATGATCTGATACCATCTTCAAACGCCTGCAAACACTTTGCTAAACCATTTCAACCTTTCAAATTGGGGCAATTTGGACCATCACTTAAGAGCTCCCATTAGGATATTGCGCTAAGTTTTTTTGTTAAAATATTGGCACGAGCTGTCTGTCCCTCCATCTCATTTAACAATAGCCTCTAACTTTACTCTACTCCTCAAAAGTTAACATCTGAAAATATTTTTAGCACGCTTTTATAATGGTCCTGAGCTGAATTGTGTTAAGTTGTTACACTCCATACAATTTCTCAGTTAGGCAAATATTATATATAACAATAAATTGTACCACTGGGCTGGTTTCATCGTAGAGCTGAATGTTAGAGGGGAAATCTGGAATACCTTATAGTAAAGCTACCTAGTTTGGACTCATCAGCTTCAACTTGAACAGACATTTATAGAATCGTATATTTAGTTATTTTTACCTTAGGTGATACATATAGTATATGTAGTAATGTCCGTTACACAAAGGGTTGCCAGGCGTCCGGTTAAAGCAGGACATAGTTAGGCTTTTTGAATGCGTTCCCAGATAAATTAGAAGATTCTTGTTAGGCTTTTTAAATTTGACTTTAAAAAAAAACATAATATTAAATGGGACTGGTGTGGTATCCAATTAAATTTGTATTTCATTTCAATTCAAGAAGAATTATAGTAAACTACCTCTTGCCCTTGACTTCGTCCGCGTGAAATTGTTTTCATTCCTTATTTCACCCTCACACAGGTCCAAATTTAAACACACATCTCCTTATTTGTTATCATGATACATAATACCATATGGCTTGCTTATGTGACTAAATACATGGTTTTGCCTTCGACAAATATGAACTTGCATCCCTGTATACAAACTTTCATCCCCAAGAGATAAGCCCCCAGTAAGCGTTTTTCGCGATTAAATTGTATTGATTAGTATGTTATTTCTCAAGCTCTAGTAAAATATACTGCACACCTACTATACTTTCAGTTTTTCTTGCGTAATGTAAATAAGTCTTTAAATAAGCCCTTCTTTCTCTCTAAAGAGGCCATCAATGGAGACAAAAAAGCCTTAAAATAATCTCCATCAAATGACACGGGCCATTATTGGGGCCAACATTTGCTCCAATTATCGGCACAATCTCAAAACAAATATTCGCTTACTCATCTCATCCATCACGGGGATCATAATAACACGCGCTCAAATTAATACCTGCCTGCTCCGAAATAGATTTGTCAGAAACCAACCAATATAACTTTGTCCTTGCTACACAAACATTACTTTGTTGGACATTACTTCTTTATAATATTTAGCTTTATAAAAACAGTTTTCGTGCGTTATTGTCCATTAACTATCGACTGGAGCCTAATATTTTAATTTTTTAAACAGCGGCATGCCTTTGAAAATTAAGTTAATACATGTAAACACCCTTGAAATAAGTTTTATAACGAAAATTATTAATCTAATATTATTTTGCCTAGTGAGCATCAAAAGCTTGAATTTAAAGTTAGAGGTATTTT
>DWKC01000282.1:0-13953 GCA_018249195.1 Racta chiria
GTAATGACCCTGCGAAGCGACGGGTCAAAGATTCGATTCCCAGCCGAGGCAACCGTTTATGTAACAGTTCTTGGGTTACGGATGTTATTTGTCGTCCATGATTCCCGCGACAAAGGAAATCCTAGTGCGACATTGCGGCTGTGTAGGTAAAAAAAGAAAAAATAATCTATACTTCTATATCAATATTATAAGCTGAAGAGTTTGTTTGTTTGAACGCGCTAAACTCAGGAACTACTGGTTCGAACTGAAAAAACCTTTTGTGTTGGATAGTACATTTACCAAGGAAGGCTAGGCTTCACACCACGCTACGACCAACAGGAGGTGAGCATTTATAAGAAATATTACGAAAACGGGAAGAAATATTATATTATTAAGAAATATTATACGCTGTGTAAACAGTTAAAGTTATGCAAAAATCATGTATAACAAAATTGATCGCCATTAAAAGTAAAAAAAAAGCCCGCGACAGAATATGTCTATCTTTTAAGGTTGACTCATTACAACCTTTTTATGGTAATCAAGTTAGGCCCAAAATAATGCACTTTTTGCGAAGGTGGTTTTGTAGACATGATCCTGAATGATGATATGAATCCTCATACAGACAATTAAGTTTATCACAAGTATTTCTTTTCAAAATTGTCCTTGACATAATTTGATTTCAATTAATATATTATTACAAGATATCTAAAAATAACTCCGCAATATAACGGCAGTCGCGCTTGCGACCAGTCGACCAAAGGGGTGGGCATTTTTTCCTCAAATTAACGCGGGTGAAACCGCAAGGCACGACTAGTTCATTATCACAGGTGAAAAACAAGCTGAAATACGAGTAAACTTGATGCGCCACAGAACATTGACTAGAGTGGCAAACGGCCTTGTCCACAAACACTTGACGTTAACAGCGGACGGAGCCTAAATTACTTTTGCGCATAGTTATTTACAGGTATTTTTGGTCTCAAATTATGCGGCAAATCCGAACGTATTATTAAAAAACTAGCTGTGCCCGCGACTCCGTTCGCGCGGAATTTGTATAGACAGAATTCTTTAAATTGTCATTAATTTTTTACATAATTTAAACATTTCTTGTGTGCGTGTGTGAACTGAACTCCTCCTAAACGACTGGACCTATTTTGATGATTTCTTTTATGCGTGTTCAAGTGGATTTGAGAATGGTTTAGATTAACAATAAAATTTGGCCCACTGGAAAATTATTTTTTAATTTGTAAGTAGTTGTAAATATTACAAATATACTACATGAATAAATGAATTCTGAGTTTGAATTTATTTGGGGTTCAAGGTTACATTAGGTCCTGAAAGCGAGTAAAATTAGGTTTTCGCAAGGTTATTAATAGATACTATATGGATCGTTTCAAATGACAAATTAGAGCCGCTCATGAAAAGATTATTTTAGAACCATCCCGGCGCTTCAAATCGTATATACCTACTACGTATAATCGAGGCAGTATAATTTATAGACTAATTTCAGTTCGCGGCTTCGCTTGTTGTGCGGGTAAAATGTAGCCTATGTGTTATTCCAGACCATATCTATCTCTGTGCCAAATTAAATTCGGAACCGTTCCGTTGCGTGAAAGAGTAACAAACATCCATCCATCCATCCTTACAAACTTTGCCATTTAAAGATAGAAAGATGTGTACATAAACGTGATAAAATTATACGTATGATTTCAGGATTCGTGCAACAATGACAACAGATCGCGGACTTCTATTAGTGTTACAGATTAATCACTTTTGGACATGTTCCTTGCAAGGGGAAATATTCACTTAATAGGTATTAAGGCGTAATTTTTTTTTAATGTTATGAGCAGGCAAACGGACACACAGGTCACGTGATCACCGCCGCCCATAGACATAATAATATAATATGCATAAGCAACGCCAAACCGGAGCGTCACAAACGCGTTGCCTGCCAGGAAGGAAGTAATAGACCCACCCGCACGCATAGATATTGCGCAAAATCAAAACCCGTTAACTCGGTAACCTTTATCTGAACAATTTCAAAAAACCAAATACGTCAATCTACATTATACAAAGCAATGAATGGCCGATTCAAACTAAATTAATATAATTTTAATTATCATACATATAATAAATCTGTGGCTGATCGCCGTCTGTAAATGAAACATATATGGAAGCAATTTATAGATGGGTTTGTAGTAGAACCCAAAACAAACTTTCTTAGAATTTTTGTCTGTTTGTCTGTTTCTCTGTTTGTCTGTGCCTTTGTTTGCGCTAATCTCAGAAACGGCTGATATGATTTGTATGCGGTTCTTACTAATGTATTAGGTTATGCTTGACATGACACTTAGGGGTATTTTTATTGAAATCGATGGAGAAATAAAAAAGATATGACAACTTAAAGAATTTATTATACTGTATACCAATATACGAATTCCGCGCGAGCGGAGTCGCGGGCTCAGCTAGTCATAAATAAATATGCAAAATATTAATCACAGATTTTCTTACGTGCGATCAGCTTTATTATATACCGAATGTGTCCACAATTTACTTTTTCAAATCCCTCCTAATAAATTATAGCATTTTTTTTACGTGATTCATGCTAGCCAAATGACGCCCATGAAATCAGTAATAGCCAGTGCGGGCGAGATGCTGTGGCAAGCGGGTCTATGCCATTTATTTCTGTGATAAAATTGTTACGTTATTCTGTACAGAACATTATTTTATTATAGACAAATTGTATGTGTAAATATATTTTGTTTCATTTTTAATAATAAGTGTTTTTTGGCATGTATTATTTTAGTTAGGTGGTTCGCTCTCTGCGCACGGTGCTCTAACGCCGCCCAATCAGCAAGGTCATTAACGTATATCTTATTAACCTATAACGTATATCTAGCCAATAAGCTGACTCTCTACGGTTCTTCGAACTCTGCGAACGACGGCTTTGCACTGCACCTAAATTATTCCCGTGGTGCGTGTATATCTTTCCATCTTGAACTTATAGGCAATTAGACACTGTGATAGTTAATGTGATAATTAATGTGATAATTAAACTATATTAAACTTTGTAAAGAAAATACGTCGATATTTCAAAACCCGTACACAATTAATTTTCAAATTGAGTGTCATTGTATATATGTAATCCGTTATACATAGTACACGTCTCAATGTTAATAGACAACAATGTACGCCACATGTGCCTAGTTTGGCATTAAACGGATTACACGTGAGGCGCGTGGAAGCCAAGATACAGAGACAGACATAATTAATTTCAACTGGACCCGTGACAGCACACGTAATTTCGTATGGTTATAATTATTACGATAATAGGTTAATAGGTATACGACTACGATTTAGGTGTAATAAGTTCGGTGAATTAGTTGGGTAGTTGAGGTAAATATCTAAGTGTTAATTGGTAAGCCACAGCACTCAGTGTGAGTTTTTTTTACCATTCGATCAGCGTAACGTGGTTGCTGCCTGTCAATGGATTTGCTACGATCTCATACAAAACAGGTTCACGTTACGATCTCACGTTAAGTGAAACATAAACCTCAGAAGAAAAATTCCAAGAAAATAAACCTTTACATTTGAAACCCAATGTCTAGGTAGTACTAAATTATGAACTTGGGGCTGATCGCTTGTTGTTTTACGTCCTACAGGCTAATACAACATATCTTGCTAAATATTACGTATACCAGTTAAAGGGTAGTTACACCGAGAATTCATTGACTTAATAAAGTTGTGGGTGTTTTACAGTTAAACAGCAAACTAACATAAAGCGATTATCACTACACCAGGGCAACATAAGAGAAGGCTTACGTGTCAGATCTGCAACAGCATACGGAATGGAAGGTGGTCGACACGGCAAACAGCAAGCAGAGGGCCAGCCCGTACACTACAGCAGCGATCGCTTGCGGCGCGTTAACGGAGCGTGTGAGTAGCTCGCGCGCGCCCAGCGACGCGGGCGCAACGCAGAGTGCATGGGTGCAGACATTTGCTATATTCTCCACCTGTGGCCAAATTATTTGATCTCAAGTGCACGAAAGCAAGAAAGAAAAAAAGCAGTGGTTATTTTATCAAAATTCTCACACTTAGATGAGAGCTTCCATTATTGAAAAAAAAGTAACTTAACTTATTAATGATTGGTTACAATTAAGAATGAAATGTATTGGATTAAGTAAAGATGTGTTATTTTTTGTTTTGTTTTTTTTTATTGCTGAGGTAATTACGAGTAATTTGTACGTTAATAACCTATTTATTATGAGTAATTACTTATTTATCTCTTTTAAAGAAATTAATATTTAGTAATTATGATGAGCATGATATATTTGAGCAGTGATATCCTAACGGTTTGAACGTTGGTCTCTCGAACGTGAGGTCCCAGGTTCAAATCCTGCTGCGCCCACATCAAATTTTCAAAATTGTGTGCGTATCAGAAGTTGATTATCACTTGCTACGGTGAAGGAAAACATTTTGAGGAAACCAGCACTCCCGAGAATTCTCATAAAAATCACAAAGGTGTGTGAAGTCTACCAATCTGCACTTGGCCAGCGTGGTGGCCTGCACCCATCACAATTGTGAGTGGAGACCCGAGCCCAGTAGTGGGACACTTATGGGTTGCAATGATGTGATGATGTACTTGATGATAATGTATATGGCCCTAGAAAATTATGATATATTTAGGAGATACCTAAAGAAAGGATAAGCGTAGCTAGATCGATCACAGTAGATGGTATACCATTAGAAAATCATGATCGTAACATTTATATAAAAATAAATAGAAAAAAAAGGAGAGATAGCTTCAAATATAAAATATTTTTATTGCCACAAAAACCAAAAGAACAAAAAACAATGAAAACTTATATTTACATTAATGAGGGCAAAGGGACAGTCTCAGCTTGTGCTGGCACGAGAGACCGTGTGCAGAGCTGTTTTTCAGACCATCCCTCTCCCTTAGGCATTGTTTGGGAGTTAAATGAACATGCCCCGATCACCACTACCCTAATGTGTTTGTATGTCTGTGTCTCTCTCTGTGCATGTGTTGAGTTGAACTTGTTGAGTTTTTTAAAACAAACCGTTAAGACTATGTACTTCATAACTTTAACAGGCAAATATTAATACATCCTGAATCTACTAACAGTCATGCAGAACCGAGTTCAGTTCTATCAGGTCAGTAAACTGAGTGATTATAATGAAATCTACATCTTCATCATAATATTCATAATAATTTATATCAAACATGTTTTTAAGTGAAAAGTTAGATTATTTCTCATGAAATGTAATAAAGTAGCTATTACAATACACACACTCACTAAAAAATAACATTGAAATATTTTATACACGTAAGGTAGTTAGTATTTGATATCGTTAATAAAAAAATATTATTGGTACTTACTGTAGTTGGCACGTAAGCCCTGTTAGCCGAAGCCCTCTCGTTCATCCATTTGACAGTTTTAAGCCTTTCCCACGGAATATTGTAATGGAAAAACAGCTTGCTTTGATTAAACTTGGACTTAAATTTCATTATTATCACAGAGAATATGCTTACGACGTCGCCCATTTGCCGTGTGTATTAATAGTGACTTAAAATTTAAATGGTCATGAGACCAACAATAGCACGCCTAATACTTTAATGAAATTAACACACATATTATAATTCAATTTACATTTTCTATTACGTTTTTATAATCTTTTGCAATAACAAGCTACCACCACCCCCTACTCAACCCAACGCAAACTGACAGTAATGTGAGATGATCTTTCGGTCTTGCGTCCACCGAACTGAGTGAGACAGTTGATCTGACAGATGACATAACAGATTGACAAATGACTCTACACTCTATGATCAGATCCGTAACATAGATAATCTTAATTTATTAACTCAAATAGTATTTTCCATATTTTCACATGTTTTGAAACTAAGAATTCGGGGCCAGTATTAAATATTTTATTTGTATATTTAAAAAGGTATTTAAGTTGCTTTACTCACTGAGCAAGATTCGTTTGAGCTTACAATTCATAAATACTAAAGGTCGTCATTCATCTACCAACTGCATCTACAAATCACCGCCTCTCTTTTTGCGAGAGAGGCGATTCGGCAGGGAAATATACTGAATAAAGAGTGTTCAGTACACCTATTGACCTTACAAGAAGTATCGACCGTGTGCACCGAGGTAGTGATGGTCATGTGCGGAGTTAGATGAGGAACATTAAAAATATATATATATATACATATATATTACCGCCAAATTTAAAAACCGTATCCGAGGTCAGAATGTTTTATTTTTGTATTTCACTATTTTCAGTGCTCAACTTTAGGTACGCTTATGAAAATCCGTTAATATATTATTGTTTTTTTTTAAAAAACGTGTGAAGAACGACTGCCATGTCGAGATATATATTTCGCCTATAGAGGCTATCTATAGAGATAGAAGAGTTTCACCAATTGTCCACAAGCTACAATAATCATAAAGTTTGTCCTCAGCAGGTTTTGCTTGGCACAATAGAGAAGCTATAATATATTTTTAATAAATACAGTAGATTAATGTAAATTTTGTACAATATTTGGTGATTGAACTACGCCAGAATGAAAAGAGCCACACTGAAAACCAGTAGTCATGGTCCGTGGGTGCCCCAAGACATTTTAAACTAAGTGTGGCCCTTTTTCGGTGCTACCTTTTTCATTTAATCTGTGTTTCATTATACGTATATATGCATTGTAGTGTCGAAATATAGATTTTTTTTTTTCTTCTTTCGATATTCATCAGTTTCCATTAATGGACTTACAATTCGTCATTCTAATACAAAGTTTTCTACAAATAAATTGGTTTGTACCACAACACTTATTCAGTCATTTATAGTGAGAGACAATAAAAGACAATCATTACATTTTAGATGAAATCGACATGATGTACTAATATAATATTCAATAGATACTACAAACATAGCTTAGCTGGTATATGGTGATTAAATGTATATTTTATAGATACTTTATTCACATAACTAAAAATGGCTAACAGTTATCTACTTTCAAAAATAGAGCTTTAGAAGTTATTCTCAAAGACTTGTAAAAGACTTTTGATTTCTGTAATTCTTGCTGCTTGAGCTTGAACAGGGATCATGGCTTGGGATACCTCCTCACCCTTAGCCAGAATTGTGTACATACTTTTAATATTATTATCCATTGCATCACATGTTTTCCCCACTGCATCTTTATAGACTTCCATATTTTCAGCTGTTAGTGAAGAATTGGAATGTAATATACTTGATAAGTTCTCTATTAAGTTATCAACTGATTGTGCTATTTTCTGTGCTTCATATTCTAGATCGTTGAGCACTGTAATATCTATTTGGCCTATCTGTGGTGCCAATATTTGCCTGTACAGTTTTCCTGATGGTGTGCTGGACCGCGATGCACTGGAACTGCCAAAAACAGGAGTTTCACCTCTCTTTGCAATGGGACTAGATAATTTTATTTTAAATTCTAAATTGTCAGCTACATAATGCGTCATATCGCCCTCGTACCTAACATGGCCGTCTATGTCTAATGGAATTTTATCTGGTTTTCGATTTTCTGATGGCAAATCGTAGGGTCTCGAAGGGCCAGGCGCAGGGGCTTTATCCTGTTCTTCCGAAGATTGTCCCTGATCAGAATGAAAGGAAATTTCACTGTAAGAAGCGGTCATACGAGCTGATATTTCATCGTCCCCATCATCTCCATCTTTGTTAGTTCTTCCCTCTACTATTGATTTGTTACCTTCTGTGGGTGTTATGGATTCATTAGTGATATCTGCCATAATTGAGCAGTTTCAGGTAGGTACATATGGTTAGTATCACTAAATAATTTTTAAGTTTATCACAATCACTTTATAATTAATTGTGCGTTTACAATAAAAATACTAATCACGGAGCAAAAGCTTGCTCCTTAAGTTAATAAGAATGTTTTTATTTTGCAAAGTAAACCGTGACAACATTTAATTATATTGTAAATAGATTTGCGTGTAAATGTAAATAAATACTTAAATACCTAGTTTTTATTTAAATTAGATATATATTGACATATAACGTGACAGTTGACAATTCGTTATGTCAATAAAACACGTCGAATGTCATAGAAATAATATTCTACCTACAACATAAAATATTTTTTTGGATGAGTGGATTGCACGTATAATGCTGCACTTGCAAGCATCAGTAATTTATATGTAATACATATTTAAACCAAAGTATATAATTCAAATATTGAATTTAGAAAGATGTCTTCTAAAACATAAATAACTATATGTGCAAAGTATCCGAACGTTCCGGAAAATGTCATATTTGCGGGAATTTTTGACAGTTATCATGTCAATAAAAACATCGTAAACGTGAAATCATTTTGAAATTGCCTTTGATTGATTGATGTAAGAAGAAATACTTTTATGAACGTCTTATATTAATTGATTTTGTGTGAGGTAAGGGAGACCTAAACGTAAAATCATAGTTAAATAAAATATCTGCAATTCATCGATGGCTTCGAACATTTTGGTCGCTCGTTAACATGGCGCTCTCGGACGACATGTGCGGAAGATAACGTTTGTCCTTTGTCGTGTTAATTTCTATTTCGAGTGCTCGATCGGGCTTGTTTCTCAGTTTTGGATTCCACGTAACAATTAGGTGTTGTTACGTAACCGTTTCATGGTTTTTAATGTTAATATACGCCTTAAGTTGCGGTCACTACAATGGTGAAAACCCGACGTAGTAACGGAGAGAACGGGGAGCTTGACGATGTGAATTATACGTTAAACGACGTCGGCAGCGTCTCCGATGAAAAGGTGACGAGTTCACATTGATATCAGCTTTCTCTGAAGACCCTCCCCATAGTTGCTTTGTTGTGGAATGTCTTGTAAGCCAACTTCCTGTCCCCGTTTCCTCTAGAGGTACCTATACGATTGCACGATGTTGCATGTGCTTTAATAGCTTTCTGAATGGTTTTTCCTGTTTGTAAGGAGAATAATTGCAGTTTTATGAATGTGCACAGTAAATTCACCAAGAACTGCATAAAATCTGTCATTCAAAGACTTATGTTGATGACATTTCATAATAGGTGAAATGTATGTGGCTAAACTTGCACAAACATTAATGACCTAAGTTAATAAGCATGCTTAGAGTAGTTTGTTCTATGATTTGTAATCTAGTTCTCCATCAATTTAGTTATAAGATAATAGTCATGCATAGCTTACCTATGCAAAGGTATGTAAGAACAAGTTTAGTAGACTTGCTTTCACCCAAATATTAACTGTCATAAAAATAATATATTTTAGTTTGTCTAAAATAAAGCTTTTCTACAGGTTTAACTAAGAATTTTGAACTTCTACTTTGTTTTCACAATAATTAATATGTATTAAGTATGTATATAAAACTTGCCAGTATCTCAGAAGTTTGTCTAACGGAGTAAATAGTAAAGACGATTAAATAAAGTTTTTGAGAACTATTAAAATTTTTCAGGCTTCAAACTGGTCTCAGCGTGAGCTGAGGAGTGGTCAGTACAAAGTTGCTAGGAAAATACAAAGCTGGCCAACCAGATGTAAGTACTAATATTTCACTAAATATAAATAAACTTAAATGTATCTTATATAATACTACTAGCATCTATGTAAGCAGATGTTTACATTACTTTAGAACATTTGTTCTATAGATACTTATAGATGTGGTAAAATACTGACCATCTTTGGCTGCGCTGTTGGTGTAGTGGTTAGTGTACCTGACTACTAAGCCGGAGGTCGGGGGTTTGATTCCCACCAAAACAAAGTTTTATGTGATTAACTGGTATGTATGTTCTGTGTCTCGATGTAAAAAATATGTATATTTGTAAGTATTTAAAATTATATATTTATCAGCGTATCAGTTGTCAATATAGTTTATGGTCAGATGGTCGTGTGTGTGTGGTCCAAAGATATTTATTTACTCTTTATTGACAACCTAAAACTAGGTATTACAATGGGCAGACTTAATGCCTAATGGCATTCTCTGCCAGTCAACACTGAGATGGAAAGCAGTTGAGGGAGGTGTATAATTAATTAAACTGGCTATTTATTTATTAATAATGTATGTATTTACATTTGTATGTTAAATTTATTATGTGCCTTGATGTCAAAAGTTATAAATCATTACAGTTTCCCAGGTGAGATTAGAAATCAGGGCAATTTAGGGCTTATGTGACATATAAATGTGTGTTCAAAAAAAAGTCAAAATCAAAATGGTTTTTTTCATGTAGGTATTGTGAATACACTTATAAACATCAAATACTTAGAATCTACCACTGTTTCAGAAAGGTGCCATAATAAAGAGTAGAGGAAACGGCGAAAGAAACTCTTCAGCACTGTTCTTGGGTTATAGGTGCTATTTGTGATGTTATTGTCTCCTGCAACCGGTAAACTGAATGCAGGGGTATGAATGTGTAAGTTAATAAGAATTCGTTTGAAATGTTTTTACTTGATATTTTGCCGTTTGTATATACAATGATACTGCCAGTTGACACGACAGCAAAAACCAACTTTATTATTTTAATACTTCTTTTCATCTTTTGTTTCTTTTTGGCATCTTTTGTATTTTTTTGACCTTTATTGGGGATGGATGGAGTCCAACTTCATCAATCACATGGCCTGAGAATGTAATGGTATTTGTTGCAAAAATACGTTTCTTTAGATTAAGACTTGTCCTAATCCTAAGTCTTGTAAATTTCTGTAATACCTTTTTTATCCTGTTCTTCCTTATTCGTCTTATTCTTACCCATTATGGCTATATCTTCAAGTAGACAAGCTACCCCCTATCTGTAAGTATAGTGGACATAAATTGTTGAAAAATTGCTGGCGCTGCACTGACTCCAAATGTCAACCTATTCATCTTCATTAGCCCTGGAGGTGTGTTTAAAGTTAATAATGTGGCCATCTCATCATCCACTTTCAATTAAGTATGGTTGCTTAATTTGTTTATAGTATTATTATTTTTTTTAATTTATTTATCATTATTAACTTGTTCCTTTAATGGGAAGAGAACCGGACTAGATTTCAAAAATGTTGAGCAAGCATTATCCCAAACAAGAAGAGATACCTCTGGCCCTTTATATGTAGGAGCCTTTCATAAATAAGACTGGGAATTTCTCTTTGTATAGAACGAATTCCTCATCAGACCAGCATAGCCCAGATGTACGAATATCTAATGTGTCAAACCAACTCCTTCCCAACAGACTTGGGCCTTTACCGAACTCTACTAATAATTCACACCATCCTTCTTTGTCACCCAGTCTTACTCGAACATAAGCTACCTCTAACACTTTCAGAGTTTATCGTGTCCAAGACACTAATTTTATATTGATTGAGTGCAGGAGTGGGGGCAATAGTCTCTTATAAACTTCCCCTGTCCCCTTCTCCATAGTCTCTTATAAACTTCCCCTGAAATAATTGGCTTAGCAAGGTCGTTGGCGTGTATCTGCCCCTTAAATTGACCTGGAAACACAATATACGCATTATTTGAAACCATATTTGCGTTAAATAATATTAAACTTCCTCAGTCGGCCATAAATTGATACTACCAGTTGAGATAACAGTAAAAACTAACTTTATATTTTTTATACCCACATTGTAAATAATTTTATAGTGACATTTCAAAATAGTGATATCAATACACGATAGTATACTGCTCACATTTGCTTAGAAGTGTTCTCTACGCATTCCTTCTGTACGATATATGAAATCATAAGATCCATTTAGATATTAGTGAATGTTTACTGACAGGGTTTCTAGATTAGATCCTCAGTCAAGAAATCCATTTCTGATTGATAGTTTGTAAGACTTGGTTGAGTATTGTGCGTGTGCCACTTACACATGAGTATTTCTGATGTGTTTGTAGTAGCTGATTTACTGTTTTAATCAAATATGATTAAATAGTATATCGTGTTGTATTTTCTTTGTTGTATAAGGACTATTTTTGTCTGTACAGACAGTCGCAGTCGACTTCGTAAACTCAAAATGCCTCGCATTGTATTTCCGGAAAGTGACACTGATCCTGAAAAATATTCTAGAAGGTAATCCCCATACACACTTCATAACATACTAACTACTATCATGTGGCTTAGAATTCTTTTTTGTTTTCTATTCAAATTCTTCAGAGAAGTTTGAAAACTGTATATTGTCTGTTCAAGACAAAGTTAACATATTTATTGATACTATCTATAAAAGCGCATGGAGTAATGTTTTAAATGCTCAATATTTATTTTATAACTAGCTGAGCCCGTGACCTCATATCTTTTTATCCAAGCTTAGCCCATTACATCAGTGAAACTTCAAATTCGCATACAAATGGGATCGGGCGTTTCTGAGATTGTTTTGCTTTTATAAGTTTGTATCACATATCTTCTATGTACAGATAGTGACCACACACACATTTATTATATGTATGATGATGATATATTCAGATCTCGCCAAGTTCGTGTATTTTTTGCGGACGACAATGATTCTACCAATAGGAGTATGAAAATTCGCCGCAACCGTGGACCAAGGAAGAACTATATGGAGGATAGTGAAGATAAGCCAATACAACAAAGTAAATAATTTTTATTTTCTTGTACTCAAAATCTCGTAGTAAGTTCAGTCACCACATACGCTTAGTTGTTCTGGTTTGATTATAATGTATATATCTTCAAGTCAACATGCTTTTACTAAGTTAGTGTGCTTTACCATCTAAGCCTACATTGATACCGTTAGATGGGGTCATAGTCTAGCACAAAGTTATTGAAAAAGGTATTTGTACTTGGGTTGCATATTGTATAAATTTCAAGGAATGTTATAAAAAACTTTTTAAATGTTGTATGTTGTTCAATTCTATTTCAGATGTAAGAAGGAGTTGTCGCAAGAGAAAGCTTCTTCACCATAATTTTAATGAAAGCTGGATAACAAATGAACTGAAAGTCAAGGGGTATCCTGATCTTTACGGGTTTCCAGAATCTAGTTCTTCAGATGAGTCAACCTCTGGTGATGAAACTCGGGTTACTAATAAGAAATTGGTAAATATTTTTTGTCCTGCTTGATACTTTCAACTTTGATCACTTATATATGTTGTTTTTTAATTCTCTTGTTGTTATACATATATTTGTGGTGCTTTTGTTGTGTTCAATAGAATTAAACCGAGTTGAATGACACATTGTTCATTTAATCTGAAGTATAGAATTAATAAAATGTTTTCAATTAAATAAAATGTAAAATAATATATCGCAGGTTTTGAGTACAAAGTCCAATCCCTATATTGTTGTTATAGAATACTCCTAATTATTATAAGTTGAATGAAAGTAAATGAGGTTTATAAATCAAGAAATATTCATCAAAATTGTTTTCCAATTACAATTACAATAAAAAGATGAAATGCATAATGTTGTCATGAAATATAATAATGATGTTATGTGTTCTCATGAAACATAACCATGAAGTTATTTGTTGTCATGAAACATGATAATGATATTATGTGGTGTCATGAAACAACAAATGGTTTTGTTTTCTCATGAAATATAACAATGATAATATTTTTTGTCATGAAACATGATAATAATACATGTGTTGTCTTAAAACATAATAGTGATGTTGCGTTGTCATGAAATATAATAATGATGTTATTTATCCTAAAATATAACATTAACATCATGAAAACGTACTGTCGTGCTGAAATACGTAACCGTTGTTGGCCTGTGTTCTAGACGCGCAGTCACGCCCCGACTAACACCGACGAGGACACACAGTTATCTCGTCAAAGGAGGACGTCAGCCAGATTCATTAATAAAAAGGCAATAATCATTTTATTGTACTTGCTATGATTTTATATTATTTTACAACTTAAGTACTGCATGCTAGAACTTATTTTAACAATATTTCGTTTATTTACATAACTATATGTTACACTTTACAAATATAATACGGTATCAAAAGGTGAACTTAATGCATACAAGCA
>DWKC01000283.1:0-13953 GCA_018249195.1 Racta chiria
CACATACGATCGAAGCAAGCCGCCGTCGCTGACCGCCTGATCGAGTCGCCGTGACGTTGGTCATAATATGTTATAGGATTACGTATTGCCGCGAACTCAATATCAGGTTTCATATTAAAGTTGTCGGCAATAAAATTTTATACATGAGGTTACTTTTAATGAAATTTGTTGCGGCTTTTGTATATTTTGTTCTGGTTACATAATTTACAGATCTAGTGAACTACAGAGGAGATTTATAACATCTCATTGCTGTTTAATAGTTCTGTAGTCAATTCGGAAGTTTCGTTATGATTGTCTGTTCGTCCGTCAGTTCGTCTCTCCGCCAGAAATCTTTAGTATTAGAAATTTGTTTTAACCGCTATTTAGGTAGTTATATTATGAGATCTCTCCACCAATCCGTATTGGAGCAGCGTGGAGGAGCAGCGAAGTGCTCTAGGCCCCGTCAGTATGAGGGACCCGTGCTTTGTAGTGGGACATTATTGGGTTGAAGCCAAGCTATTAAGAGATCGGAACCTCCTCATAAACGTAGGACTACGCGGCTGCCCGGGGATTTTAGTGGGTAGAAATCCCACATAACCCGTAAACTCTGACAACGGGTATTTTATAAAAAAATTGCCCTCCACAACATATTGCTTGAAATATACCTCGTTGAAGATAATACGATCCGAAAACATAAGGTAACACAAGAAATTTTTCACATAATCGCAATGACTAAGTTATTCATAAACTCTTACAAGGAATACCTGCCAAAATTCCTTTTTAATATGATGTAGAACAAAAGAATTATTTACTCATCTCGGAGCTCGTAACACGTTTATGGTGGTTGTAAAAGACGTTTTACAAAATTAATTGGGACATTCTGACTGCCTCGTTGCATTGCCAGCGGCCGGCGAATGGAGAAGATTAAAATAAGATCGCTTCCAAAATCTAAATTCAGTTATTCATGTCGGTATTAGTTATACACTTGTCATCAACCCATTAATGGCTTGCTACTGAGCACAGGTCTCTCCTCATGAGTGAGGAGGCTTATAATACCACCTCGCTGCTCCAATGTGCCTCCACATTAGTTCCTCCAGTTAGTGGCCAACCCAAATGTCGGACGCTTTTATGCCGCCCGAAGGCCTTTAACGTGCTTAACGATTGCTATCTGACGAAAGCAACTAAGACCGAAGGCTGCGTCATGAAATTTTTGCCACTAGCGGTCACCCTCCTAAGTACCGCGCCAGATGTTCAATTTTTTCGATCACTTGCGACCATTACAGGCGACCGGGCTATGAACGTTTCTGATATTATATGAACAAATTTCTTTAAGGGTTTTAATCTAAGTCTAGGTCACTCGTTTCTGACTTAGTGCTTTGGATGGACGTGGATATTTCGTCAAGTCACTTGAGCAGTTAGGTAAGACGAGTGCTTATCAGAGAACGCGGCATCAAACACGTAGCATGCAGCTGTGTGGCTAGACCGTGTCTTTTCTACTAGCTATTAACGCTAATTTTATTTGCATTCATATTTTTTAGCGGAGTTTCGCCGTTCTCGTGAACCCACGCCAAATCTTAAAACCCTTACATGGTAACCTTGATAAAGAATTCCGAAGCGTCAAGCCCCAAGCGGCAATCCCCCAAGACATAAATCTTGAATCCGCCACTAAGTTCCACGCTAGCATGTGTCATATCAGAGTTCATTGTCAGTTATTGACATTCACTTTTTAAGAATCGAACGCGTCGTCATTCCGCATTTCGCAATAAAGAAAAACATTGAGAGCTTGAGAATTAAACGCTTCAAAAATATTATGTGTTGTTAAGTTCAACTTAGAAACAATTATGAGTATATGAGATTGGAATTTAAACAACCATTACAGGGGATAGGAGCTCGGAAGTTTGTATGGAATATCGAATAGCGTAAGATGTATGTTACTGCATTGACTTTTCCAGTTTGACGTGAGTTCGAGGGGCGGATGGGAGAGGTCGTTGTAATATAGCGGAGCACACGCGAGACGGCTCCGCGTGAATGGTTTTCCCATTATGTTGGATACTAGCTGAGAATAAAGAATCAAATCAATAGTTTTAAAACAAAGTTGCTCACTGTAACGTTATTCGTGCACATTTTCAGGGCATGAAAGCGAAGAATTAAAATCTAGAGTATTTCCCGTATAACTATAATCATTTTAACATTGAACGATTCGTTATTGTTAATTTGTTTGTTAATTTACAGCTAACAAACATATTATTATTGTTATTGTTAATTTACAGCAAACTCACGTGTATGATCAATAATCATGTTTAGCACGAAGCAATGAACAACACTATTCATTTAACAAAACATGTTAAATGTTATATCAAATAGGTATAAAAACGGGGTTTTGTTTTTATTTGTGACCTCTAACTCCTTAATTTACTCAGGAAGACTTGTTTTTTACATCATAAGCTTACACAAATTACCATTTTGTTGACAAGTACACTCGACATTTCTCAACAGCTGCTATTATCCGATTATATAAAAATCACACCCATTGGATGAATTGGATCAACTCGATTTCAGCGTTCTTATGACATATCTACTACTTCTTTTTAACGCTATACAAATTATTATTAGTTTTATTTTCCTCAAAATTTTGCAGAATGTCAGTTAGGAAACATCGTTCTACTTTTAAAATTCAAAATGAGGCCTCGCAGGCTTCGGTTGGATTTCGGTACGTTGTGCTTTTTGATTGGTTCGCAGAGGAAATCGGGCTTTTACCGTAGTGATTGGCATCCCAACCACCGAAAGTCCTATTAATTGACACACGAGATAGGTAAACTTAGTTTTGTTTGTACCTAGGTTTGTTTATGACTAGTTTTGTATGACAATGTATGTACGTGTCTAATGAATGTATGTACCTAGTGAATGTATGTACCTGATGAATGTATGTACCTAATAAATGTATGTACCTAATGAACGTATGTACCTGATGAATGTATGTACCTGATGAATGTATGTACCTAATGAATGTATATACCTAATGAATGTATGTACATAGTGAACGTATGTACCTAATGAACGTATGTACCTAATGAATGTATGTACCTAATGAACGTATGGACCTGATGAATGTATGTACCTAATGAACGTATGTACCTAATGAATGTATGTACCTAATGAACGTATGTACCTAATGAACGTATGTACCTAATGAACGTATGTACCTAATGAATGTATGTACCTGTAATCATAAAGTAAAAATAAACATAATGTATCATGTTTTTTTAATATCTTGTAATTTTGATATTGTTAATACATGAAGAATTTAATAATGATCCGAATCGTTCATGGCCCGGCGGCTTGAGGCGATCGTATGTGATCGAAAAAGTTAAGCAACAGCGCACATGGTCGGTGACAAAAACTTCATTAATTTTTCATTAATCATTCCATGCTTTGGAGGGCACGTAAAGGCGTCGGTCTCAGTTGTTAACGTTAGATAGCTATAGTTAAGCTATGTTAGAAGTCTTCGGGCGGCATAAATCCTTAACATACTTGGGTTGGACATTAAACCCTCCACCAATCTCCACTGGGGCAGCGTAGTGGAGTATGCTTTGGGCCTCCTCATTATGAGACATTATGAGACCCGTGCTCAGTAGTGGACCGCTAATGGGTTGAGGCCAATTAAAGAAACATATTGGATCAGTTAAATTTATTATCAAAATTTGATAATTACTATTTTATCTTTAGTATACTATACTATACCTTAGAAGCAATAAATTCGATTGTAAATTCGAATCGATATACATTAACGTAGAGACAATATATCAAAAAGGAACTTAATTCCACAAAAAGCCAAATCAAACACTTACAAGACACAATAAACGCATGAATTACGTAAGTGCAAGACAACTCAGTAGGTGATTCTACAAAGCGCAATGGTGTCGGGAACAGTACAAAAGTGTCGAGACAGTTCCCGTACATACCAATGCTGACACACTTCAGGAAACACTTGTTACTTAGTTAGCATACACCCGGAGCAGTGTACGTGGTACGACGAATAAATAATTCTAGATACGTACGTGAGAAACACGGAGATGGGAAATAGGGAGAAATGTCGATGATCATAAAGAATCATATAATATTTCAGACCAGTTTATCTTCACGATTATATGACGTTATTATAGTGGTTCAATTTCATTGTATTCTGTATTTCATATAATGTCGTGTATTGTAGTCATTTATACAGTATTTTTATAACGATGTATTAATTACTAAAATATAATTAAATATTCTATTGTGAACATTAATATTATTTGAATGAGGTATTATTAATTATTTAATCGCTGAATATTTTCCTTTGTGTTAATTTAATTACGGCATTTATTTATTTATTTCAAGTATAAGAACAATTACAATTAATCAAATGTACTACAATAATCAAATTAAATTAAACTAAATCTTAAATTTAACCTAAATCAAAATAAAATTTAAAAAGTTGTCTAAATATTGTTAATGCCCCATTGTACCTTATACCTTTCGGGAGTCCAGAAGGCTGGCAGCTATTTTGCCCAAAGAATTAGTTTAGCAGTTCAGCGGGGTAATACTGCCAGCGTTCTTCGTGTTAATTTGTATTTTTTTTCGATTAAATTCAATTTATTTATTTTGCAAGATAAAGTAAGACAAATATAATAATAATACAAAGAAAATTTCATGAATTTTAATAACACATAATTTTAGAAGCAGCAAATTTTGGGATATGTTAGTTAGAAGGGGGTAAGCTTTCTTTCCTCGTGTGCTTCGAAGATTCTTCTTCGGTGTTATTTTTAAAATGTACTAAGGCTGGTGGAAGATATACCTGACTATTGACTGTCTAAAACAGTAAAATAGATTATCTCTCTATCGACTACTCTGTTTATGTTCACCTAAGCTCTATACGCCATCCAATTGCGGCTCAGTTAGACTTGTTCACGACAATTGTTGTACAAGTTCATGCAGAATTTGATTACATAGAAAACTGAGCATTTTTTTAAGATCGCTATTGAAAAAAACGGATGGATAGGTGCATTTTAGTACGTCACAATATCGTCTTATGTCATAATATTATTCTTGAAACAGCTTTGAAACGAAACCAGTGCCTCATTACTGATTCTGAAATACTATAAAAATATTAGAAAACAGTAAAAGCGGAAAACCAATTTTAGAACACTAAGGAATCAGCGAAACTATTGGAGAGATTGAAATGCTTTCATAGTAGAAGTTTTTTTAATGCGTAAAGTATTTTGTAACAATTAAATTTGAAGATCTGATATACCTGACGTGGTTAAATATTACAAAAATTGCAGAACAACGTCGGCCGGGATCAGCTAGTCAATTATAAAAGTGTTAAATATCACCTTAATTTGTATTCCAAGTTTAGAACCCACTTTTTATGTCATACGAATATACATCCCTATTCAAAACGCAAATTACGAGTTACCCGTTCAAATTGGATACTTTCGAACCGAGAAGGGCGTTTGAAGGTAAGTGACGTATCTAAACATCTGTTGTTTATTCAACGCCTTTAGATACAGTCAATCCCTTTTCCCTTTTACTCATGTTTGTGAATGGACGAGAAATGCGTCCGTAAGGGCATTGTCACACTAGCGTTAGTTGAGGCGCCTGGTAAGCGTATAAGTTAAGCAAACGCTGCGACAAGCGCAAGCATTGCTTACAATATGCAAGGTTCGTATGTGTTCTTCTTCTTCTTTGCAACCCTTATCAGTCCCACTGCTGGGCTCGGATCGCCACTCACAACGTGAGGGGTATAGGCCATAGTCCACCACACTGGCCAAGTGCGGATTGGTAGACTTCACACACCTTTGAGAACTTAATGAGAATTCTGCAGAGTGCAGGTTTCCTCACGATGTTTTCCTTCACCGTAGCAAGTGATAACCAACTTCTGATACGCAAATAATTTTGAAAATTAAAAGTGTGCGCAGCAGGATTTAAATCCAGGACCTACCGTTCGAGAGACCAACGTTCAAACCATTAGGCTATCACTGATTCACTGCTCGTAAGTGTTACGCTTGCTGAATAATATCTATTTTAAGTTAAACTTTAATGCACCTACAAACATACGTAAAGGATACAAAAATTGATTTAATGCTAACAGCATTCGAAAAGCTTATATTTATTTGCACTGTATATTTTTGAATTATTTTACAAAAAAACAATTGTTGCTGAGTTAACTATAATTATACCAGTTTTGTTTTTAATGAACAAGCTCAGCTTTAATATTTCTGTATGCTTCTGTAGAGAACGTTAACTCACGACAGTACGCGTCACAGTCGAGACATCTGCGATGCGTCCGTCGTTCGCTAACGTTGCGGAAACGCTAGTGTGAAACACCTTTTACCGGGAGTGTAGGAGAAAAAGAAATTTGTCACGGTACCGATCCACTTGGAGAGCTGTTCGAATAAATCTCTGTGAATAGTTTGATTGAACGTCGGCGGCACACCGGCACCGTTTGAAGGACTTTTGTTATGGCGGACTTAGAAAATAACATGGAGAAACTTTCCAAGCATCTACTTACGTATTTACGTAAATCTGTACGAAATGTATTACGATTCGGAACGAATCGGTTTCGCCTTCGTACAGAACTGTTTAAGATTTTTTCCCATCATCATCATACAATATCCTACATATGATAAATCTGTATAACTGATCGCTGTCTGTACATGGAATATAAATGGAAAAAAATTATAGAGGGGAAGGGGGGAGGGTAGTAAGTAGTAAGGAATAGAACACTTTTCTGTTTATCTGCGCTAATCTCAGAAATGTCTATTCCGTTTTGATTACGGTTTTAACTGATGTAAGCTAAGCTTATATTGACAATTTAAAGAATTGCAAACAGAGCTGCAGTCACAGCTAGTCGTAAATAAACATATTTTAAAAGTGTAATGGCTTCAACTTAATAATGGCTCAATAATTAGCTTGGGTTTAGATCCAAGCTTTAGAGCAGGCCTAGAGTATGCTCTACTGTGCTGCTACAATACTAATTGGGTCAATACAATACTAAGTGGAGCGTTTAGTGGCGAACCCAAATATTGAAAAAGGAAGACAGATGGTTATAAGATGGGACGAAAGATGAAGAAGTAAATATGTTGCGGGTTCTCTGTTGAACCGTGACCAGGATCCACTCATGGGTTGAGATATCGGCATGATAAAAATATAATTTGACTTATGCCAGTTACGAGTTACAAGTGATCCATAACAGAATAATTGGAGTCAGAAAAATACTAAAAATAGCGTCTAGCTATTGATACGGCCTGAAAAGCACCGTACCTTAGTTAGTTAAAGCCACATCACATCCGTAGATGTACGATTGATAACGTCATATCACGAAGTCTATAAGCGGGAGGCTCAACCTAGATTTTCCAGGAGAGCCACTCAAAAAGGCACAGTCGGAGCTCCGCGCTTTACCTTCTAAGTAGACTTGAAAAAGTCTGATGCAACGATGTATTTTTACTTTTCTGAAAGGTTTTTTCCTATTTTTTTCCTGTATCTTCGTTTAATATGCTTTAATGGTTTACAGTTCAAAGTAAAAAGTATCTAAGTATTGTCAGAAAATATTTTAACGGGCTATCCTATTAATACATAGTATGTTAGCTTGTGAGGGTGAATAGGTGATGGATGTACGAGTATGTGTTGTTCATGTTGGGAGTCCAAATAAATAAATATCAAAATATTTTAATCACTTAATGCGTATGCTTTGCCCGGGAATCCGTTCGCGCGGAATTTGTAAAGACGGATTTCTTTAAATTGTCATATATTTTTTTTATTTGTGCGCCGATTTCAATAAAAATACCCCTAGTGTCAATCCGAGCTTAGTCCTATACAATAGTGAAAACTTTTTCTATAGATTAACGCGAAAAATGGCACTGACAAACACATAAACAGACAAAAAATCCAAAAATTGTTGTTTTGGGTTCTGTTTCTTACTTCAAAACCCCCTATAAGTTTCTTCCATACATCTTCCATGTACAGACAGCGATCAGCTACAGTTACAAATTATTAAATAAAAAAAATAAAAAAAAATATTATGTATGATGATAAATAATGATATTATTTGAGAATTTTAAGTTTATAAGTTCGGATGCTTGTACTTTCACGAATTTACCGTAGTAAATTAAGATGAAACTTAGCACACATATTTTAATACAGATTTTTTTTGTAAATACTTAATTACAAAAATGTGGTGTAGTTGTGAAATGTTAGTTGTATCTTAGTGATTTAGTTGTATCTTATTTAACAGTTTCTTTATTAATGTAACCTTTTTGGTTCTTCAGATTAAATGATCTTTCTTTCTTTCTTACCTTCTTTCTTTGTTTTTTCTTTTTTTCTTTCTTTCCCTTGGGACTTGTTTCATCAAAACACTCTTCCACAGCTGAAAGCTAGTAACAATATAATCCTCACGAAAATGTCAACTATCAAGCAATATTCTGAATATTCAGGCAGATAATTTCCTGTCTTCAGAAACAGTAACGTATCTGGTATAGACATTTCGATATCATAGACAATAGTAGAGAATATAGATACCTATATGGTGTATTTTAGCTGCCTGTGACAGATGATCGGCGGAATGCTTCTATCTAAACGTAGCTATTTCCTTTCTTATCTCATATCTACTGTATATCATATGAAATTAAATTTTCCCTACTATCATAGTTTTCATAGTAAACAATCGATACACACATACACACGCACACACACATACATAGTCACAATCACGCACGCGCCTACACATTCACACACACCATAGGCTTCCAATATAATGTTAAACGTGGCTTCACAATATATCTATAGTAATTTGATCTTTATTCGAAAAAACATAGGTCTTTATAAACGAAAAATCGATGTTATTACTCGGCTAAGTAGAAATATGCACCAAGTCAATGTTATATGCTATACGGTATAGCGCCATCTCTATATTATAATTGAAAGTTTTTTAGTATAGGAATCGATTGATCATTGTTCTATTATAGGAAAAATACGTCCTTTTATAGTTCCGAGCCTGGCTTGGTTTACTAGTACTATTTATTACTCGTACTAGTATTATTTCAAGTTCTTGTCACGAGCAATGTAGTTAGTTTATAAGCTGTGGCAGTTTTATAGTCTCTGACGGAACTGAAAGCTATAATCTGATGAAACGTCAAACGTTAATATCGTTTAGGTGTATAATGACAGATGACAGAAGTAGTCCGAATGAAATGTCAGATATGGCGCGAAGGTCGGTAATGACTGAATATCGAACGAGGAACTGGATTATGAATTTGAAAATGTACATCGAGGTCTTGAGATCCGTCATTGTGGCATTCCTCATCACTTTCACAGAAACAGTTGCAGAGCCCGTGATGGATATGAACGTCTAGCTCAAAATTAAATCCACCTGACTTGTTAAACTTGTATCTGAAATATTGTTACACTAACCTTTGACCGGATAAATTTTGTTTTTTTTCTTTCCTTCTACCTTATTATTAAAAGCTGTAGATATAATCAAACGAGATAGGAAAATACACGGCGCGACACTGTCGCAGCAAAGTGATGATCAATCAATACCGACAGGGTACGTGCAGTTTTTGAACCGCATTCGTAAATAATTTAACTCGCGTACTGAAGCGGTTTTTGAAAAACAGCCAAGTGCGAGTACTAGCGACAGGAATGGTTCCGTAGTAATAAAACATCTGTTAAGGAAATCGTGTTTCTTGTACGGCAAACTTTAATAATTTTACTTTTTCTCTCAAAGGAAATTACATAAAGAGGTTTGCGGTTAATTTTATTACAAACGATAAAGTGGCCGGTGTAAAGTTTGATTTAGGAAATATAATTTTGGTAAAAACGGTATTTGCCTTTACGAAATGTAGTTAAGGAGTGTCTTTAGCGAGAAATACATTTAAATTGGATTTAGACAACAGCTTTACAAAATTTTTGTTATATTATTGTAATAAAAAATGCTGATCACGTTTCGGAAAATTCTTTAAATTGTCATATATTATTTATTTATGCATCGATTTCAATAAAAATACCCCTAAGTGTCAATCCAAGCTTAGCTCAATACATCAGTGAAAACAGCATTCAAATCGGATCAGCCGTTTCTGAGATTTGCGCGGAAAAAGGCACATACAAAAAAACAGACGAAAATTCTAAAAATGTTTTGGTCTCTATTCCGTACTAAAAAACCCCCCTATAAGTTTCTTCCATATATCATCTATGTAAAGACAGCGATCAGTTACAAATTTATAACATGTATGAAAACAGACAGATTCAATATAGATTCAACATAAACCTTTACGTAAATATATTTAAACGTATTTTATATATTAAATAGACATATTTAATAGATAATATATTTTCTTACATACTCAGTTAATTCATAATAGGTACTAAAAATAATATTCGAAGCGGTGACATTGAAGGACTTAGAAATTCATTTTGCTAGGAGTTTTTAGTTTAGGGCCTAAAACTATGTTGCTTAATATTTATCTAGTAAGTAAATTAATATGTCTACTGTAATTATCTTTTAGAAAGAAAAAAAGAAAAAAACATTTATTAATGGCCACAGCAAACATAAAAACACAGACAAGAAACACAGACCAATACTCATAACAATAATATAACATTATATATAAATCATACAATTACTCTGTACTGCAGCATATGGCCACTAATAGGACCAGAGTCAGTATACGCCGTGATGAGTGCCATGGCTGTTTTTCAGTCCGGCTCTTTAGCCAAAGGAGCTGCAGAGCGGCTGCAGAGGCGTTATCCCCATATTTGTATGTTTCCGTATCCAATATCGCTTAGTAAAATAAATGACAATGTTAGAGGAGATCCAGCCACAGTCACGCAAGTGCTACAGAGATACACAAAAGACATGATGATGTGATAAATTCAATAATAATATTATTTTCGAAATTGGAATTATTTAAATGTTTCATTGAATTTTAATTTAATTTAAATATCAAGTTTGTAACTTTGTTAACGTGTACAATAAAGAATATTTGTTGTTGTTGTTTAATTAATGAATGCATTATTAGGTGCAATTGCAATTATTAGTTCTATAAAACAGGCAAATTATTTTTAAATCGCTAACTGTTTTTAGGTTACACAAAGGAGGTGGTTTTAACTGTACAAGTGTGTACTTTGTTACTTCAACCATTTCATAAAAACTTTCAGAAATAATATATTCTTCTTCTTCTTTCCAACCCTTAGCTGTCCCACTAGTGGGCTCGGGTCTCCGCTCACTATGTGAGGAGTACAAGCCATAGTCCACCACGCTGGCCAAATGCGGATTGGTAGACTTCTCACACCTTTGTGGACTTTATGAGAACTCTCGGGAGTGCAGGTTTCCACACGATTTCCTTCACCGCAATTGATAATCAACTTCAGAAATAATATACAAAAAGTCTAAACCTTTCTCATTTATACTTTTCATTGATGGGAAGGATAACCGAAAATTAAACCGTATACGTTGTTTGATTAATAAATTAGCGGAAACAGAACAGACAAAGGCGTACCACAATTAATATTGTTGAAATAATTAAATATTACATGTAAATTGTCTAAACCATGAATAATAAATTACTCTTTTTTTTTTACTCTGCCGCTGATGCCGCGCTTTTTGTTGTCATTGCTCGTCGTTCATGTAAATTGTAGGTAATAATTTGAATAAAATAATATCATCTTAATTCAATACAATAGTTTTCTGAATTTGCTACGGAATTTAATTTTATAATGAATATTAATCAAAGATAAAGATGTATATAAGTATTTAACCTAAAACTTAAACCTATTTAATATCCAAATTCCGGTAATTTATGCGCGGTACCGGTATAGCTGATTAGTAGAACAATTTGTGGTATTCCGGCGGAAGCGAATGGTTGCCGGCTGGAATGTGTGCAAATTATTGAGACGACTCTATCGGAATCCTGATTACTGTCTCAACTTTCAAATTTGTGTTGCAAAAGGTATATGTATAAAGGTATAATACCTATATTTATTTTAAGACCCCTTTAACACGCATTCTTGACAAAATTAAATTGTCTACTAATTATGGTTTTACAGATTTTCTGTTTAAAGTCCTGTTACAGGAGTCCTGTTACAGACGGACGGACACAAAAGGTGATGAATAAGGTATAAATTACATTTCAAAAAATCCATTTTACAAGAGTGTGTTGAAAAATCCTTTCCGAATTTCTTCGTTTCTCTGCGTTTCTCACTAAACCTGGAGTCAAGCAGCATTAGATCAGCGTGGTGGAGCTCTAAGGCTCCTTAGTTAAAAAGCGGGAACCGTGCTCAATAGTGACCCATCCAGTATGCTACCATAAAAATGGCTTACCTCAAAATAAATATGTAAATGTGCCTTTCACGTGACAGATGACAGGAACTGTGCGAGCGAAACAGAATATGATAATTCATCTATCGCATTCACTCAGTACACAATGGAATGTTGATAAAAACAAACAGAGTCGATCTGTATTTGTGTAAAATATCTTCTATTGGGAATTCCAGAAGCTCCGCTGAACAAATCGTGGCAGCTACGCGCACAGATATTTCATTACAGTACGTGATGCTGTTCGTACGTGTGTTAATTTTGGTGTTTTTATATATACATAAGGATTGTTGTAGTACTTATCCTACAATAATCAATTACTATTATTTATTATTATTAAAATAAAAAAATAAATCAATTATTAATGTAGCAGTTCGTGTGGATGGATGTATAGAGGGATGTTTGTAACTCTTTCACGCCTACTGAACAGATCTGAATGTAATTTGGCAAATACGTAGATTTTGGAATAACATATAGGCGCTTCTTTATCAACATATCACGCGGACGAAAACTACTCTTGTATAATATAAGAAATTGTTATGTTCATATATCCTACAAATATTATTGATGCGAAGTTTGTGAGCATAGATTGTTGGACAGATGAATGTCAATCCATTCACGCAAAATGTAATAAACAGATTTGAATAAAATTTGGCACAGAGATAGATTATAGTCTGGAATAACACACTGGATACTTTTTATCAACTCACCACTCTGGCGAAGCCGCTGAAGGAAACTACCAGCGATGTACACAAATAAAAATAATATCTATCACAGAATTCAGTACAATCCAGAATCCACATTAGGTCTCAGAATACTGAAATATCTCTGAAGATATCTAGGTAAGATAGAGTTCTAGAAAACACTTTACCAATGACTATGAAAATATTTAGAAAAAATTCTATTATGTGTAAATTTCGGAAATGTTTAACTGTTAATGATTTTGTTTATGTACCTATTGGATGTCGCTATAAAGTTTTACACTAGATGGCGGTAGTACCTTGCATAACTCGATAAATAATATTTACTTACAAAGGCTTCAAAATTCTTCAGAGAGTTTTCAATGAATTGCGAAATTCAATCTGACCGTGACACGACTTATAAAATATATCACCTATAAATTATTCACCGATAGGTGTAACATTAGATAACTACATATAACTGCACATTTATATTCTACAAAGACATATCTTGAACCAAAAATTTTATCGAAAACCAATTTGTACCTTATTACAACCGGATAAGGTATACATTAGGAAAACTAAGTTGGGTACGTTTCTGTTTCTACGTTGTTCACGCACTGCGTTTGTAGTTTAGTGGGTTATAAGGTTGAATTACATAAATGCTTTTACTGACGTTGGTGTGAAAGTGTGAAATGGTTTTTGTTAAGCCGCGCTCTGATATTCACGGATGGCGTATGACGTATGGCGGGAATTTGCGAACTCTTTCAACTAGAGGACCAGGCCAACGATGCCGGACGGTTTAATGTCATACCGACAACAGCGCCACCTAGCGGGGCTAATTGTGCTTTGTAACCATCCAGGAACGTATTCAATTCAATTCAAAATATTTATTTCATCATAGGAACATCGAGCTCACTTAATGAAAGTCAAAATATTACATGA
>DWKC01000284.1:0-13949 GCA_018249195.1 Racta chiria
GCTTCACTTTTTCGATCACATACGATTGAAACAAGCCGCCGGGCTATGAACGGTTCCGATATATACTAATGTCATGACTACATACTTTACTTATATTTCTAAACCAACCAGTTAGATTTCCAAGAAGACTAAACTCACTCTAAGACTTAGTACTTCTCAAACAGATCACCACCATAAAAAGGTTTTACCGGACAACAAATGCTTTCTATCAACTGTAGGTACTGTTCAATGCAGGTAGAGAAAGAATAATTAATTCCCAATTTATCTGTAGGGGAGGTACTCAAATTTTAATTAATTAATTATTTTAAAAATATTCATTTATATATCATTCTGCTACTGTGATCAATCCATATACATTTAGTAACGATATCAAATAAAATGCCGAATATGATACCATTATAACTAAAGCGGAAGACTAATTTTGTATAATGGAACTTACTCATTAATTAGATTTTTAACGGCGTCACTCTCCTTGAAATCAACGCTTAGTGCTACTCCGTGATAGACATTACTTAAATACGATCGGTAAACTTCACGTAGTTTGTAATTCGTGTCGACAAACACTGCGTCTGCGTACAAAGTTTTACTATACGTTTCGTTGGAGTTAAGCTCTTCCAGAAGTTTCCCGAGCTGCTCATGGTGTTGGCGATTTGTCAATACATCTGTTGTGAACGACCAAATATTTAGTACACTAATATTTGTAATTTATTTTTTTAGTCTTCATAATTATATTTCTTACCTGTAACACCTCTTGATTGTCAATGATTGTAAATGTAAAGCGTTATTGAAAATTTCGAAATTAAAATTGATTCTTAGAAGGCTTTTCTTTAGTAAAGTCAAGTTCTTTAATATTTAAAAAATCAGAACATGTCTCTGCGCACACTGTACAACGTACGTGCACCATTGTGCTATATTACGGGTACTCACGATATATGTTGTTCGCGCCGATATTTCAACGACAGATGAGCCGTGACGATGATTCATGCAACTGGGTCGAAATAACTCCGCGAAAAACATATAGCGTGTAACATAGCACAATGTATGCAGTCCACGATGAAACGAGTTTAAAATCATGCACAACATATTATAATCTACATTTGATTTACCTTGGGAAAAGCCTAATTTATCGGAAAGTTCCTCATACGACTTCCCCACACTGCCCAACATAGCCATTGCCAGCAGGCCTGCAAACAATAAACAAAACGGTAAATACGGTATATTGTTACATATATGTGACACGCAGTACGGTACTTTATTGTTTAACTACCTACCGTCGACATCGTAGTTTTTCTATACACACAGCATTAGTATTTAGTCGAGGACAATGGGTGATTCATAATGTATTTGGTAAATAACCTTTTTGTCACTTCATTTTTTTTATCTATTCTCGACATAGAAAATCGACATCTCGTCTCGTATTTATAACTTATTTCTACCCGCGTGGTATGTTGATAAAAAGTACCCAGTGTTAATCCAGACTATATTGTATTTCTGTGCCAAATTTTATTCAAATCTGTTCAGTACTTTTTTTTATTATTAATAAATAACGTCACCCTCTCAAAATACGGCTCTTATTTGTTGCTGGCTAGTTTTCAACCGTTTAAGTGTTGCGTTGGGGTTTTATGCCGCAAAATTTATTAGAATTGTGAATCGGTTGTATACTGTCTATAATTGCACAAATCTTTATTTTTCTAACCATTGAACTCGCAAGGTTTTGAGACTGACAAGGTACTGCAATGGCGATGAATATAAGTTGAAATACCTAGGTAGTAAGTTTCAGTTACTTAAAATTAATACCCAATCACCAGTTTACGTTTTTATACGAGATATTGTTTATCTCACTCAATGTCACAATAATAAATGATAAATATTAGTTATCAATGAAGAGGTCACAATTCCTGGAACACTCTAAGTTGGTTTATCAGTTGTATCATAAGTAGAAACGTAAAAGTTACAAAATTCTTGGTTTCTTAAACAAACTAGTTTCTGCCTTTCGCATGCGGAATAATGATTTACAAACCGAAATACCGTTTAACCACTGATTTAGTTACAAACATATAAATGTCTAAATCATCCCAAGATAATCTATAATCGGGATAAAATCTATCCTATGTTCATTTCCTGGATTTGGTCTATTTGTGTGCAGAGTTTCATCTTAATCCGTTGAACGGTTAGCGCGTGAAGGAACCCCAAACATTTAAACATCCAAGCATCTTCACAAACTTTGACATTTATAATATTAGTATTGCACTTAAATTAACAATTAAACTAACAAGGATAATTAAAGTAACAATACGCATTACTATTAAGTTTATTACTAGTATTTAGGTACTTGGGATTATCTTTCCTGGCTGGCGATCAGCCTCGTGTGCCGGCTGGGGGCTCGAGGCCGCATGTGCTTACTTGTATAGGTTCTGTATTTATTATTTATATTTCTTTCTACTGTCTCTCTCCTACTTGGCCGAGAAGGCATCGGTAAAAACTATTTTTTGATGAATAAATTCATCAGTGTTTCTGAAACTCGCATACGTACTACTTTTTCTATTATATTAAACTATATTGTATTATATTATATTACAATTCTTTCTTCTGCTCGTTTGTAGTGTAGTGTCAGCAAAATAGCGTTAATGAAAACGTAATGTATTGACTGTGTAATATTTTCTTACCATTAATTCCAGTTGGAGACAGTACAATATTAGTATTGTTAGATTCTTTCAGCAGCTGAAGTGACAGCTTATATCCAAAATTATTTAAAGCATCTGTGAATTTCGTTGTGCTACAAAATAAGAACGCAATTATCCATTTATTCACAATAAACAATATACATAATTATAAACTGAAAAAAAGTATTATAAAAACTAGAAATAAATAAAATATTAACTATAATTGTAATTATATTTTATTTTTAATTTAAGTTTCTTAAGACATATGTTTTATTATCTATACTTGTAATTATATTTTATATTTTAATTTAATTTTTTACCTTCACGAAATTGCAGTGTTGTATATATATATTTTTTCAGAAACAAGAACGGCATTATAACAACAATTTAAAATTTAAAATGGATCCCAAAAATTTAAAATGTCTAGAAGCTTCCGTAATTAAGGAATAGATTATTTGAATAAGAATGATTTCTAGAAGAAGACATATCGTAGTCGAAAATTAAATATGTTATAGAATTCTAGTAACGAATCGTATTCGATAAAGAATATTGATTATTCAATCATGAATAAATTGTTTAATTTCATGCGCGATCTCGAAAATTTAAATAATTAGGACGTTAAAATTACCGCACCCATATTATTAACTAAATATTGTAATGTACGAATGTAGGTAGAAACTTAATAAATAAGAAACATAAGTATAAGGTAGGTAGTTTAATAATTAGTTGCTTAAGATCAGTCGGCAAAAGGTGTAAAATAGCATACCGGTGTCTTTATAAGAAATCCTAGTATCCCTAACGACTGGGCAGTCTAAAATACCTCAGTAGCAACGAGGATCAAATATAAAATACTATAATATGTCAATATTATGATTTATGAATCCTAAAATATAACCACGGAATGGCTAAACAATCCGCTGTAATCTACAACAAACTCGAACAAATACGAACATTACAGTACAGTCTCTCTGTTGTTTATTATGTAATCAGTGTAGCCCGGCTTAAAATAAGCGATAGAGGCGTTTTTATTTCGTAGAAAAAACTGATTGTTGTACGTTGCGATTTTCGGTATTAATAATTATATGATTATAATCACTTTGCAACCGCAGAAATACCTATGCTCCGTGCAACCTTGATCCGGCCTAAATATAAACAAACCATAAAATTCATTTTGTGGGGTTTTCACAAACTGGCAGGAATTTGTACAGGAATGCGTGTTATTCTACCAATGACTCATAATGTTTTTCCGAATTAAATAATAAACGAAGTACGGATCAAATAACAAATACAAACTACGAGTATGTGTAAATGTTGTCAAACCGAAACGAAAAATTTAATAACACTATCGTCATTGATAAACTTATGCTCTGACAACCTTAATTCCATGAAGGAGTTTGTAACCTTTCAATATAATATGTACTTTTTTTATTATTTCGATTTAAAAACGTATTTAGGTACAAACACAAATTAGTTTATTTTACGAATCCTAATCAAAATCAGAATACAGAAATATATCTAATACCAACAAAGTAATCATTAATGTAATATGAGTAATTTTGTAAAATCTCCTATCTCAAAATATTGCCAATGTTATAATCATCGCTTCAGTTTTCAGTAATCAGAGTAGTCTTTAGCTAATTCAATGAACAAATATATATGAAGGCAGATTTTCTATTATATGCACAATGCCATTAATATTATTTCTTTTCAGCAATGTGTACCCTGATATTACAAAGAGGAAAATATTACTATTATTATTGATCAAAGTGTAATAAGGATCTATATTATAATAGTCAAAGAATTATCACCCGATCTGCGTTTCCGTGTTCGTAGAATTGTCACTTTGTCCCCACGCTGTCTTCGCGATATCCATAAAAATTATACAAACGAAAGCTATGTTCAGAAAACTTCCATTCCATTTCCGTCGAATCATTTTCTGTAAAACAAGATAATGAAGTTATAATTCAGTTATAAATATGTACTAGTAGGTACTCGACATAGTTACGTTTAAATACGTGATTGTTGGGATAAATAAGTAAAAAATAACATTTAGGTACTGCTTGTAACTGCCATGGCTTAGCTTCGTTGCAATTTTATTCTGATAGTAATGTACATGTTAGTGCGATGTGATTTATTTAACCATTTATTATGTGAAGTTCCTGCTATATGGTAAATATAAAATATATTTCTCAATCAGTAAAGGTTTCTCAATAGCGGGGTTCCCCTTTTCCTTCTTAGCGGCGTCGATAACGTCTTAGGCTTTTATTTATGCACGTTGCGGCGTGTCGAACCTTTACTCGATTTACCCTGTAGTACAGTTATTAGATTCATTTTATGTTACTCGCACAAAGCACAGTGGTTTAAGTCTACCATAGGGTTGTCGAATCAACATTCAACCAACGTTCGTAATTGTCGGTTTGTTAAATTACGAAACATTATTAAAAGGGTAGTTAATCCATTATTAAATTTGTTCAAAATCAATAGTTACATTGCGACATTCGGGGCAGGCCCAACAACCGTACAACCGTGAGGGTAGGGTATGTAAATGAAGCAATAGCGGTTTGAATGTCGGATTCCGTTGACAAAAGAGTATGAGTTCGAATCCTGCACTCATTTCTACTTTTCAAAGTTATGTACGTATTACAAATTATATCTAACTATCCTTTGCTTCGGTGAAGGAAAACATATCGAGGTTCTTTTATTGATTTTGGTACTAATGGTGATACAGTCCCCAAATACTTCCTAAATTAATTTGCTGGAGGTTAACAATGACAAAACGCTAATTAGCTCTCCACCCGTTTCATTGCTCAAATGTGTGTTAGCTAACTTCATTTAAAAAAATGTCCGAAGTGTGAACCTCGGCCTTAAAATTAATAACTACAAGAATTATGAGCTTTCCGCCTACTTACGAGGATGATGCGGTTAATATTTTCGCAACGATATTCGTCAGGCTCGATACCACTTGGATTATGAAGAGGATAACAATATACTATGAAAGGTAATTGTATATCTTAACTTGGCACGTTCCTAATAAACACGGTATCTATCAAATTCTTTCCAATACAAGTAATGATACGTAAAAATATATTTGCTTCGCTGGATGCTCTACACAAGTGTTCACTTTGACAGATATTAGGTAACTGAGTTCAGTAATGCTCAGTAATGGCTTATAGCCTTGACTTGAGCCGAGTGTCGTCGGGTCGAGGCATTCGATTTATCAAAACGTAGTAGACAAAATCAAAACGTACGAAGTACTAGACAAAGCTTGTTTGCAAAACTTAGCATTTTAAATAGGTAAGTACATTAGCGGATTTAGAATGGAATCACAGACGAGAAATCAATAAAATAATTCAATCAAGAAAATAAGTTCTAGCTCATTCAGATAAATCAAACTAGCCAAACGTCTGTCGGCTTTTACGAAAAAAGTAATGAAATATATATTTATATAATATTTGGATGACTTTTTTTAATTTAATTTTCATTTAGGTTAAATTTCAGTTTTTATTTTATTTAGTTTGGTAGACTATATTTAATTTATAAATTAGTATCTACGTAATTTAAACAGAATGTTTGCGAACAAAAATATTTTTCTTTACATTGTGTAAAACTTAATTATTAAAACCTCTTTGGAAATGTCGAGGCGTGCCTAATATGAGTAGATGGGCTTATATTTTAAAATAAAGGATGGAACTGTTTAATCCTCTTATTCTTTCTCCCGCCCTTTAGTAGTTCTCTTTCCAGCCAGCCATTCTTCTTCTGTCGCCCAACCTGAAGCTGTATGTTGTTGGTGTGTTAGTAACGGCCCCGTTTGCTTCAGAATTGTACTCTGCTTCGCTTTTTCCTGTCTTCTCCGCGCGTGCGGGTCTATTCCTTCCTTCCTGGAAGGCAACGCGTCGCAAACCAGCCTGGTGTTGCTAAAGTCCACGTGTGACTGTGATCGCTTACCACCAGTCTACTCATTTGCCAGCGTACTTATAACATAAAAAAATATATAAAGTTTGGCAATATCCTATATCGTCCATGGTCCTAGATCCAAGATCCTAGATTCTCTGTTAAGGAGAACAAGGGGGTATTCATACTGTAGGTAGGTCAACGTTCAAACCACGCTACATTGTTTTTCTAGTTTATACACACGAACGACACTCTCGACGACGGCAGCGATCGGCATTTCATCTATACAAGAACAGCTATAGCTATCCGCACTCGTAGTGTAGGATCCAGTTGCTAAATTTACTTAACACTGGCATTTTTGGGGTTCTATAGAAAATTCGGAACCGTTAAAGTTTCGCCATTTCCGTTCAAGCTTGGCCTGTTGGCCTTCGTTATTATGTAAACTACGAAACCCTACATTGCACGTGGCCTCAAACGCACTCAGCCGATTTTTTCATTTATAGAACTATTCTTGAAATCACTTACATCCTTCCTGCTCTATTTTTTATAGTTTTCTTACTCTCGCAATTGTTTCGAATCCTGCGCGCATCTTTAATTTTCAAAAAATTACGTTTGTATTAGAAGTTAATTATCACTTGCTTCGATGAAGGACAATCTTGAGTAGATCTACACTCCTAAGAGTTTCCATAAAGTTCTCCAAGGTGTGTGAAGTCTACCAATCCGCACTTGGACGTGGTTGACTACGGCCTATTACACTTACATTGAGAGAAGAGACCCGGGCAAAGCGGTGGGACAGTTATGGGTTGTAATAATGATAATAATCGTGCAATCTATATCTCCAAATTTCGTGTGAAAGAGCTCTCAGAGACGGTAGGCCGACAAGAGGCAACCGCCTCTAATTTTCAATTAGAAATTCTTAAACTCACTGGTTTCCACAGATTCCTTACCAGTAACAGATGACTAAAATCAAACACATAGGTAAGTGCAGCTCGCCTTGACCCCTTGCTTTACAAATAGCAAGTGCGGGCCGGCCTTCAGATGTTTTTGTATGAACTTCCTGTCTAAAATATAATTATCCATTGTTTCCATTGATTTTGATTGTTTAAGTATTTTACCAATTACCATGTATGTTAGGTTCTCGTAGACAAGATTAGCAACCTTCCAACTAATCGGAATAGATAAAATAAAATTTGCCTTCAACCGCCATTGTAAGTAACCTCTACGAAAACGTAGTTAACTGAGACTAGCTAAGGGTGTTAAAAATTTTCGTTCTTTTAATGTACTAGTAAATTTGGCTTTCATCAAAAATGAACTATATATCAGGTTTACGGGAAACAAATAAAACAAGGAATTTTTATCAATCTTTTATAAATATTCGTAAATGTAGGTCAAATGTGGTACAATTAAAATCAGAGGAAATATTTTTATCAACATCATTATCAAAAAGGAAACATTCATGCATTGTTTTCTACACTTTATCATAATCTTAAATTACAAACTGTAAAAAATATTCATAACTATCTTTAATGTATAGGAACGTGAGTCCGTTAGCTATAGGGTGAAAATAACGAAGGGTGCAGTGACCTTATATTCACCCCATCTCTAACAGTTTATAGACTCTTTGAACTGAACGTTTATGTTCTTAAAGTAATTAATTTTTATTTCAACCAAAATCTGTATTTCTTATATGGAAGGTGGAACGATTCTGGTCGCAAGAAAAGATTATTATTATTAGACAGTACGCGATAGAGTGTAGAAAAGTTAAAATAAGTCACATTTCGATGTTAAAACCAATAAAACATAATTTAAAACTTATCTAATAAATATTCGGTGGCCTGCTGTGAAGTTATTTCATGTGAACACAGAAACTGGTTGTCCTTCACAAATTGTAACATTCTTGTTGTTATAGATATATACATATTTACCAAAATAAAATAATATTCAATCATGCACGATTACGAATATTATTAGGCGACAACAATTATATCGCCGAGAACTGATATTATTTCATAAATACATATTACAGTAAAAAGATACATTTTGTCAAAATACTGTTTTTTCTGGCATATATCAACCAAGGACCATCATTACTAAGCAATGTTACAAAGACATCCTTATTTCGACAAAAGCTATCTTTTCTGCGATAAAAAGTACTCATACTAGGGTGATGGGATGACTCTCAAATATGACTACTTAGCTGTTATTTTATAAAAGAGATACTGTATTTAAGTTGTTGTCATGTCAAGGATTAACCAAGCAGGGAGTTTAAAAAATTTGAGGTAACGAAATTATCCAATTATTTCATCAGTAGTTTTATTAAGGATACAACTGTAATTTATGGTATAATCACTCAATCATGCCAACAAGAACAGTATCAATAACATTTTGTACCCTAACGGTGATAGATGCGACGATCACTACTCAGCTGATTTGCCTTTGCTAATATTATAAAGTAAAGTAATCACCGAAAGTAAAATGCACAGCATCAGCATTATTTGACATATAACAAAGAAATTAGTTTACATTATACAAACGAGTCAGCCAGCATGCAACTTGATAATGCTAAGGTATCTATTATACCTAATAATCACTACATTTACAACTAACCGACGAACCATAAATGTTTTATTGGTTTTAGTCCATTGTGGAGGAGAAAGCCGTAATGAATATACTGATGATTATCATTTACAAACTAATTAATAAGAAATAACCATTTTAATACTTTAAGACATAAATAATAACACATTTTAAACAATTTAACTTGCTTTCTTTGACTTAAAATCTCTTAAATCTAGATATTTTGACTACACTAATAGTATAACCAAGTCCGTTATGTTACATCATTAATAATTATCCTATACTGACATAATGTAAAAGGCGGTAGGCAGACAACTTCTTAACTCTATTGACTCAGAAACAGAGTGTACAAATAAACTCCAAACATTACTTATGGCCTAGCACTCTTAACTTTAAAATGTCAGCCTAGAAAGACTTAAAATAACATTCCAATATTTATATACAGGTCAATTTAAAATGGACAAAGAATATTGTACAATAAGAATAAAAGCATTGTTCGCAATGCGTCTTGTCAAGACAAATATTGGCTATCCTATATTTAACTATCAATAAGTCTTAATCACTGACATTTGATAATGTTAACATATAAGTACTAGTCACTATCAGATACAATAGCAAAAAAGATATACCGACATAAGAAACGCATAGACAATTACACATCTGAAGAGTTAGAGAGATTCCCACTGATTTCATTTACTATATCTTATAAATTTTTAATAAGGAAAATTGATTGACATAATTATTGCTGAATTTTTTTTAAATGGGAATCTCTGTAAACCTCTGCAGATGTTTTACACATACATATTATACATAAAAAGAGTTACATAAACAGGACAAACATACACACACATTACCTTATCATTATGGTGGCTCGAACTAGCATAACTTAACAATGAATTAATGATCAGTCTTAATAAATTCATATGACCACGCCCGGGATCATAGTTCTATTTTTAAAATATTGTACATCACTCTGTCGCTGAGTCTAACTAAAAGAGATACACAAAACATACTGTGTTAACAAAAAGCACTGCTGGTTAAATTTTAACAAAATTATGACAGCACAAACTAGTGACATTAAAACATGTTATTCTTATTTCAATTGCAGATCAACAAATCTACAAAATTTAATCATGGCCTAGAGAAGTAAAATTGTGTAACATACTCATCAATCTTCGAAGGTTGATGATTACATCATCTGACTTAATTATGAATTGCCTATAAACACTATTTTCAATCTAGGCATTTTCCTTAGTCCAGAGCCACAACACAGCTCCCATACTGTATCACATGTGATTTGTTTCAGATTACAAAAGTATGGATACTTTTGTATGTACATTTATTTTAATGTGTCATACATTACATATTTAAAGTCACTAATTATAATTTTAGCTAGCTATAACCAAACTGAAAGTGATTAGAGGCTTTACATAATCAATAGAATAACATGATGAATTAAATTTAAACGACATTTTATAAATACCTTAAGCATTCGCTCATGTTAAGAAAAAACATGGAATGCTCTAAAGTTGACTGTAGGATGAATGTCCCAAGTCAGCATTTACAATACACACTAATATCAAATACAAAATAAGCACTGGGATTCATTCACAAGCAAGGCTGGGTATATTTTAACATTTATGTAGAAGTTTATGATCCTGTTTTCTGTCAATGACATTAAAAGTTTTCATACAGTAATAATAAAGAATATACATATTGAATATAAACAAATTCTATATTCAATTTCATAGGTTGTTAATATTTAAAACAAATACTAAGTAGCTTTATAACTTGACTAAATTAAGATTATTAAATCAAATATTGGAGCCGCATGCCTAATAAATACAATTGTATAGTTTATATATGTCAAATATTTCGTGTTCTTGAAATTACTAAATTTTATTCATCCTCAAAAAAATGACATCAATCTCATACAACATTTTGAAATTTATCAAGAATCAATAAATAATCTCTAATGTCAAAATAATGATGAAAAATAAATAAAATTATTTAGGATTTACCAAATTACTTTCCTGATAAGCCCCCGGAAAAAATAGGCACGCGGCACACTGCAGTAATACACTCGACCTCCAACAAACTCTTACTTATATCAGTCAATCCTCAAATCATGAAAACTACTATAGTAAGTCTGAGTAGAAATAACACACTAAACAAATTAATAATATTTGAGACTAAACTAAGCACAGCGCCGATCGACATTTGTCAAAATGCATCCATCTACAAAATCATTCTTTCATTCGCCTCGACATCCATTGTGTAAAAAACAAATAAACAAAACGCAGACTTATCGATTCGCCACTTTGGAAAAGACAACTAAAAAACTAAAATTTACAAACTATATTCGAGGGGGATCAGGAACCAACCTGATGTGATTATCGAGCTGAAAGTTCGAGACTAGTTGGATGCGATCACGAATGCTTTACAACGATAACGCCAGGTCTCTGCGGCGGCGCGCGGTCCGCTTTCTTCGTGAGAGCAAGCGGGGCATCACCAGATTCTTCGCGGAAAAGATGGTCGCCTTCTAAGTGACGAATGGCCTCTACGATGGTTTCCAAGTTTTGGCGGCTGGTGCTAGCTAAGTAGAGCCGCGACGGGTTATCGTGTTCGGGTAGTACCTCCACTTCGACACGCGGTTCAGCTTTGATAGCGGCCTCCAACAGAGGCGCTGCCGTCGGTTCTGCCGCAGCAATCTCAACTTCATTGCTTTCAACTTTGCAGTCAGAAACTTCTGTTTGTTCATAATGAACAACTGGATGCGATGGCTCACAGCTACTTTCAGGGTAGCTTTGTGTCTCTAACGAATGTACACGCTCTTCTAGCAATCGTCGCAGCCTTCTCTCACGTTCCAGTTGCACTCTGAGTTCTCCACTCTCAGACTCTTTCTTCTGTGGCATGTTTGGTACTGTTATCACAGCGACTGGCTCTGGCGATCTAGAGTTGATAATGGTGTCATCTGTTGAATCGGGGATGATGGCAGGAACATGAGTAATGATCTCACTTTTTCTTTTCTTCAGGGGGATCTCTCCACCCTCATGCTGATTTAGTAATCTTTTCAATTGACAATTTTGTGAGAGAAGACGTGTCTTTTCTTGTTCAAGTGAATAGATGTATTCTGCTGTTTGCTGTAGAATGGCAGCCTGTCAACAAAATATATTAAATTGTATTAGACTGAAAATGCATTATATATTTTTTAAAAAATAGTGCACATAATATACGATGACCTCTCACATTGGTAATAAGCATAATTAACATTATTATGATTCAGACGACATAGGTATTTCATAGGAAGGAATAATGTATTTCATTTAGTTGACAGTACGAGTGAGGCAACATTTATCGAGGACAGTTATTTTCAATTATTTGAGGGAGTGCAGAGACACACATTAGGGGAACACCAAATCTTGCCTAAGAAAGTCAGGGATCTGGAACCCAAGGACCTCCTATGGTTCATATCAAAGGTAGGTATTGGCAACCAGATACATAGGTCAAAATCAATCAACAATGGTTGCAGTGTGGCCTTTGGGATTATGAACTTTTCCCATCCCTTTAAATAATAATATCAAAAATAAGTTCATTATTCAAAAAAATATTGGTCAAATCAAACCAAATACTACGCACTTCCATAGCATCCTGTAATGAATTACCGTTTCATTGCATGCAATCACTCTGACAGATTTCTGGTAAGCGAGAGAGTATTGTACACCAAAAATAATTGGGCCAAGGACTTGTGTATTAGTCAAGGTTCAAAGGGCCCTTATATTGATCCAAAATTTTCTACAGATTTTGGTATAAAGCTACTTTAAATTGATATATTGTCCCCTTCTCCTGTGAGAATTGACAAAATCTTTGAATTACTTTTCACTAAATATTTTCTGAGATTTAAAGTCATTCTAAACGTCAGTTGTACAATAATCATACTGGTTTAAAGAGGTATTTTTTACAAACTGTCATAGCTGTTTTTTACCTATCACATAGTAAATTTTAAGAAACACTCAATTTATATTGAAGAACTTATTTATTACATTTGTTATTATCAAATTCAAAGTAAACACACATACAGAGCAGTTTTTTTTCTTCTTTTTTATTTAGTTTTTAAGGAACCTATCTATATATATTTGGGATAAAACATATTCTAAATATTAAACCGGTATATCCATTCACAAATTTTAACATGATGCATGTCCAGAGAAACCAACAGACGATACATAAAAAAAAAAATTGTAGTCCTATTGCATTATGTGTGTGCCCCCTCATCGAAATCTTGCAAAAATATAAAATGTTTAAATTTCCCTTTAAATTTTATTTTAGAATAGATAAAACCCTTTTAATTTCTTGTCAATGCAGTCCCAAATAGTTATTATAAATGCACTCATGAAAATTACCTTGCTCAGTTTCTCTCCTTCATGCCGCGGTAGTAAGGTGCGTAAGGCCTGAAAACCTGCATTGATGCTCTGCATGCGCCGCCGTTCATTGCTATTAGCAATCTCACGTCTGATCCTCCGTTCTGCTTCCATAGTTTTAGTTCCAGATGAGTGCTTTTCACCTCTAAAAACAAAATAAATATACTGTAAATGAGTGGGAAATGGTCAAATTAACCAACATCAAAATAGTTATTGCAAACAAACCCATGTTAAAGGTATCTTGTTAATCACTGATGATAATCTAAGCACCTAAAAATTATCATTTTGTACCACAATTTCAAATACTACTACTGAATCAAAGTCAGAAGACTTAACATATTCTACTGCATGTATTACAAATAAAATAATATTGTTTGTGAAGTATGGTATGTTTGTT
>DWKC01000285.1:0-13948 GCA_018249195.1 Racta chiria
TGAGCAAGGTCAGTTGGTGATCAAACTAATCCAAAGTAACATAATAAAAAAAAAATACGTTCATAACTGTATTGACAATTTATCCCAGACCGTCAGGTGTACAAATTTGAAGTAGCATGCACTTGAAGGTCTCTGTTCACTTCTGGTCATAACACTAAAATAGTTTTACATTATATTGTTCTAATTTTAGTTATTTATTTACCTGTTTATTATACCTATAGGATATGGGTAATGACACCATTATTTCATTAAAGGAACTAACTTAAATATCTAATAAGACTTTAGTGTTTAATAAGTTATAAGATTCTTAATTCCCTCCTCGTATCGCCTGCGTCAGGTGCACCCGATCTTTTATGGGGCTCGGTGTTCACTTTTATAATAATGTGTCAAAGTCTATCCAATCTAGATTCACCCATGGAAATATTTATGAAACAAATTAAGTCACGGCTTAAATATAAATAGAAAGGGTATTATAGTGTTAATTATTATATTAATGACGTGGATACTTGGAAATAATACACACCCGCAGCCGATACCACTCAAGTTGGTTCTTTTATTTTTTGTACTTTACTCAAAAAGATGTGCTGAGGAGTTTATTTCGCCGTTTCCTCTCCTCTTTATTAGGGCGCCTTCCTGAAACAGTGGCAGTTTCAAATATTTGACGTCCATAAGTGTATTAAAAAAAATACCTACATTACATAAATGATTTTATTTGGTTTGATATGATTTTGTGTAAGTGGTAAATAAAAATTGTAATGTTAAAAACGACACGCAACGAAAAAACGACAGCAAAACAGCGATTCACACTATTTAGAACGAAACGAAAATTCTATTATGTGTTATAATTTCGTTTGTTTTATACGCCAGACGGTTGACGGTGGAGGCACAAAGCGAATTCATTCAGAGCGTTGCGGACCGTCGTCGGGTTACAGTTCGGACGACGGACGTATCGCCCCATCCAATATCATTCTAGTCTTTTTGTTTTGATAGGCCGCTCTGTACACGTTAAATATTATGATATATGTCTCGATTGAAGAGACAGTTATTGGTTCTATTGATTTAATTGAATGATTTGTGCCATATAAATTATTGTGCATACAAAAATGTTAACAAATAGAGGGTATGGAGGTGAATATTTGGGGTTATACTTCAAATAAAAAAAAAAGGATTTTTACTCTACAACGTTTGAAAACGACTTCGACAGCAATATGTGAAATATTCACCGGACCTTAAAAATCTATAGATTTTAGGAAAAACAAATCTCGTACATACGCTGTACAAATATACAAATGCTGTACGAAGATCATAGAGCCACGGGAAAAGGCACATTAGACGCAGAATTTTTTCCGATTCTAAATTTGAAACTTTTTTAAGGACATAATAACATTGCTTTTTACAATCCGTGTATGTATAACGTGTTTGTTGACATAATTTGGCCGTTTCTATTAGCATGCATATCGATGACACTTGTATGTATGCTTTAGAACACACACAATACGTATCGTACACGCGGCCGACATTGAATGGCGGATACAGGTGACAGATGCTAAGAGTTATGGCATAATGTTGTATGAATCTGCCCACATTTCTGAAAGACAAAATAGCTAGTCAGTTTTTTATCTTGCTCTATTTTGTAAACAAAAGACGAAATCTAAATTTTGTTAGTGTGTGTACGTGTGTACACGTATAATGTGTTGGTTAGTATGACAACTTTGCTCTTGTTAATACTGTGGTTTTTAACTTTTATCAATTGATGCTCATGTAAGCTGAATAACATGAGATAATCATTCCGGTAGTTTTATGAGATGTAATTTTAGTGTTTGCGTTTGTTTATTGTAAAACTAGAACAGTCTATGTGAGTTCTACAGCTGTTTTTGTTAAGTTGATAGTAATGTGAAGTTGTATGGAAAGTGTCAATTTTGTAATCTAAAAACTTTTTTCTTTTTTTTTCTTTGTTTGATCTTGATCGGATGAGCCATTCGATAAAAGCTATTTTACTATATGAATGTAACTAATATTACTCACACTTACGGGATATGCCTTTATGCATAGTAAATTTTGAAGACCTACATGTGAGGGTGGAACACTAATTAAATCAGTCGAAACTATTACAGACATTGAAGAGTAGTATTTCAGTGTGATGAGTACTTACTAAAAGTATGTTAAAATTTAAGATCTGATATCCGATGCGGATAAAGTATAAAACATTTTGTAAAATTTCTGTCGGATCAGCTGGTCCGATAGTATTCAATCATTTCATAGCCTTCAGTAGAAGCATATTTGATTTCCTGTATTATGACCAGTAATATATTTCTGAAAGGAGTGTCGTATGTTATGTCCTTGTCTCAAAATGGGTTTGTAAATGTATTCCATACTTGTTAGCAAATATTTGTCAGGCTGTTGTTGTTCCATACAGCTCAAGGTTGGGGCACTGATTCTGCATATTTTTTATTGAACGCGTAACGAAAATGGATTACATTATTATTTCCTTTACCATATGAAATCAAAAATACTTATGTTTGCGTCCAGTTATATCAAATAAAGGTACATATTTGTGTAATATTTATGTTAGATATATAGACATACACAAATTGTTAGACTAAACTTATCACAATACTAACTAGTCGTGTTTGCGATTAGCGCGCACATTCGCACTGCCAAACAAACAAAAATTTGGAAATCCCCAGTAACAGTTTTTCCCAAATATCTTTCATGCACAAACAGCGATCAGTTACTATATGTATGGATAATAATGTAAAGTTACATTGTACAGACCTATGGCAATGATTTTGAAGCGTTGTATGTATGTGTGTACAGCCGGACGTCGTATCGGGTCGGGTCGTATCATGGTGCGCGACGAGGCGGGACGGGGCGCGCGCGAGGAGGGCGAGTACCGCAGCACTGTCGAGCCGTACCGGCCGCCAGCCTCGCGCGGGGACCACGCGCGCTCCAACACTGACAGGTGAGGGGGTAGCTGCCACAACAACAAAATATACATTATAACACTTATTCAAATACAAGATGCGCTGAGGAGTTTCTGTCGCCGTTTCTTCTCAGCAGTGAGACACGACATCATTCCAAAACGTTGTTAGACTTAATAAACAAAGGCCATAAATATAATATTGCTTACAGGAATAAATGGAATTTGAATTTTAACATAGTATACAATGTAGAAAACTAAATTTTCCCGATTTCTAGTAGCTTTTTTTTACCTTGGTGAAATTCAGCAGATGTGTGTAATTTTGATAAAACATACTGAATTGGTCTGATGATTTAGCTAGAAAGTAGGAGAAGGATGTTATGATTAATAGTAAAGTTTAAATGAACAACATTCGTCTTAATCAGCTTTTAAAAATAATACGTGTAGAACTGTGTTTATAGAATTGTTTAAAAGTTACTACACTTACACTTAGGGTGTATTATTTTATTGTATTCTGTTTGGTAGTGAAGACGTGACGTTTCCCTGCGAAGCGAGCGTTCCGAATCTCCGTTCGAATCTCGGCGAAGATATTAACGTGACATGAATATTGTTTGGTCTCGGGTCATGGGTGTTATCCGGGAGTCGTAATGTTCCCCCGCACTATTCTGAATGTGTTATTTATTTATGTATGTCCTATGTGTGCAGGTTCGATCGTCGGTCGTTCAGCCGTGACTCCTTCTCCTCTGACATCAAGAGGGAACGGGACGATCGATTCAACAACGATAAGAATCATAGGTACGTTATACATACACACACATATATATATATATTATTGTTATAACTTATTATTATAACTAGCTGTGCCCGCAACTTCGTTAGCGCGGAATTTGTGTAAACGGAATTCTTTAAATTGTCATATCTTTTTTATTTGTTAGGTTGAAATTGTTCAATTTCAAAGTGTCAATCTAAGCTCGATACATCAGTGAAAAATGCATTCAAATCGGATCAGACGTTTCTGAGATTAGCGCGAACAAAGGCACAGACAAACAGATAAACACACAAAAAATCTAATTTGTTGTTTTTTTGTTCTATTCCCTACTACAAACCCCTTAAGGATTTGTTATATGTATGATTTACTCATATAATATGCTTATTATTATATTATAACTAATATTTTTAACTTTCTGCGCTTAGAAGTTAAATGTCGTTTAAAGATGACAGATTGGTTTTATAACTAAAATCAACATTTATTACGAAATATCCACAATATTGTTTTGTTTTATTCCAGAGATGACAACCGTAGGTCGGGTGGTCGCTTCTCTCAACGACGCTTTGAGAAGGAAGATGAGCCCGAATGGTGAGTTACCTTATATCTATCTTTGCTCGAGCTGCGGCATCTATATATTATTCTCAAGTTGTCGCCGAGAAATTATTAATAACTTACAAAATTTATGTTACTGTTGTTTGTTATTACCGTTTATTGTCAGTTAAAACCTTCATTAATATAGTTAAATATAAATTTAAATATTATTATTTAAATTTAAATGTTTTAAATTATGAAACAAAATTTAAAAAACGGAAGTTATTTAGGTATATTAATATTATTTATTATATTATCTTATCGCGAGATATCTATTGATAGATTATTGAAACCGGCTGTAGTGATTTATAGTACAAAGCGTGGTATACCCCTCAGGTTCAGCGGAGGGCCGACGTCCCAGCTGGAGACGATCGAGTTGCGCGGCTTCGACGAGCCCGTCAAGAAAACCATCACCGCCGGGAAGGAGAACGATGTACGTTATATTACATTTACATTTAAATCACACGATGAATCGATGACCGATTTTGATGAAAATTGGAACAGAGATACACTTAAACTTGAGAAAGAACATAAGATATGAATGTTTATACAAACATACGTAAGGCTTTCATTGGCGAAAATAAAACTGTGGAATACTAAGGAATTAATGGAACTGTAAGAGATATACAATAGCTGCGTTAGAACTTTCGGCGTGATGAGTATAAATGTTACATGAAGATCTGGAGTAATTGATGCATTATAAAACATTTTGCAGGACAATGTCTGTCTGCTAGGTCAGCTAGTTATATACATATTGCAGAATGTTTACAATATTTGCCAACTTAAAATGTTCTTTAATATATAAGGTACATAAAAGACATGGGAATGCAATTGCCGACGCGAATTTAAGCGAGTATCTAAGGATCATACAGATGTATGAATTTTAGATTAAAGTCGTCCATCGAACCCTTTTCGTAAGAGTTTGATGTCCGTCAGTCCGGCTGTAATATTTTGTATACGTTTTGCAGCGATGGAACAACAGCGGCGGCGGCGGGGGCGGCGGCGGCGGGCGCTCGCCCACTGAGCGCTGGCGCGCGGAGCCCGAGCCCGCGTCGCACACACACGACGACTCACAAGATAACAATAGCACGGTGAGCATACTTTATACTATTTTTATGGGTGTAGTTGATAGTTAGAGACACATTTTTTCCTGAAGCCCGTTTGGCTAGCTGTTAGCGGCCAACACGTCGTGTCCGACTGCGGGGTGCAAGAACCAATTCATTCAACTTTTGTTTTTTTTTAACACATTATTTATCAGTAATATGTCGATGACACCTTTGATGTTTCTGATCATGAGCGAAGATTACTGCTATTGTTTTCTTCTTATTAATTACAGTCTAAATGTCTTCGCAGTTAACCTATTTACCTCTACTCGGGGTTGATTGAACTCATAGAAATCGATTGTAACTATACTGTAACTACTACTTGTTTTATAACTTTTCATGCAATATTTTGACGCATTAAGTGAGCTCGATATTCCTATGATGAAATAAATATTTTGAATTTGAATTTGAACGGTTGAATTTCAGTGCGACCAAAATCGACGCTAAGAGGCTGACGCGTCGTACACTTTCATATAAATATACGGGTCATGTTTGAGTGTATCGTCTGGTACAGGAAAAGGAGCCCGGGGTGGAGGCGAGGAGCGAGGAGCAGGCGCCCGCCGACCACGCCGACTTCAACCTGGACGAGTTCCTCAAGTTCGACGCCATCCCCGAAGTGCTCACGGTGAGAACAATATCTATTCATTGGTCTGTTGGTCTAAAAAATATCTATTTAAAGATGTTTTTGAAACATTTATATGTATGTGTATCAGTCGTCTGATTAGCATAGTACAAGCTAGAGCTAAGTTTGGGGTCAGGTGGCCGCGTGTGAGTTGTTCTAAGATATTTATTATTATTATTATTATTATTCAGATAATCCAATCCCAATATGCACCTGTAAAACCTATGACGTAACACTTTATGTACCGCTGGAAACTGATCTATCTGTCACACGTATCAAGTAAACTTTTAAGGGTTGCAATAAGTATTTGCTTTCAAACAAAAATAATATATTCAAGTATACTGTCAGGGCGTTTATTTTAAGACCTACTAATGGGTATAGCAGATAATTATTGGAATTTTGAATGCTGTACTATTGATATAGCGACTGAAACTTATTTATTATTGTCCGTCTGTGGTCAGATATTACGTAGAAACTTCTTAACCGATTAAGAAGATATTTAGCATTAGCTTCTTGCGTCCATTCCGGCGTCTTGCGTCAATAGTAAGTGATCGGTCAAGTTAAGATCTTTTCCTCACAAATGAAATGCAATGAATACTGTCTTCCGTAAATTAATAGTTGTTTTGTTTTAGAACGGAAGCAGTGAGACTGAAGGTAGCCGCTTCAGCAGGTGGTTCCGGAGAGACAGTCCAACCAACGACAGCCGCCATTTTGATAGGATCATAAACAACATGGTTGACGGTGAGTAACATAGTGCTAAATATTTGTCTCATAACATTACATACATAATTATTATAACAGCGTTTCTTTAGCTAAGTTGGTAGTGTCCTTGGTTGCGAAGTGGTTCGATTCGATTGTAAGGTTCGATTCTCAGTGGTAAATGACAGAATAATGTTTGTACTCTGGTTGGATGTTAGCAATGTGTTAATTGTATTATACATACATCCGCAACACAGATATTCGTCGTATGGGGGGTAAGTAGACGCTGTAAGTTTATGTTTTTGCCGTTTTTAGGAGACTTTGTGTAAAGTTATGTTAACAATGTATTGTTGAAGATCTGGACAAGTCGACCCGCATCGACCCGCCGCCGCCGGAGACGTCCCACGTGTTCGCGCCTATCTCGCCAGTTGCGCCCGTGGGCGTAGGCGTGGGCGTGGGCATGGCGGGCCACGGCTTGCCGGCCATGGCGGGCGTGCCACGCCAGCCGCCGCGACCCTCGCTGCTCGAGCTGCTCACCAGAGCGAACGCCAACCCTGACACCAGACCCGGTAAGAAACACTTCCATTATTATTCCACTACGAGCTGCGCCCGTGACGCCGTTCGCGCGGAATAAATATAGACGGAATTCTTTAAATTGTTATATCTTTTTTATTTTCGTACTGATTTTAATTCAAATGAACTATGGAGTGTCAATCCAAACTTAGCCCAATACATAATTGAAAACCGCATTCAAATTGGATCAGCCGTTTCTGAGATTTGCGCGACCAACAGTTGTTTTGGGTTATATTTCCTACTGCAAACCCCCCTAAAAATCTGTGATATATCTTCCATGTAGAGACTGCAATCAGTTACAGATTTATTATATGTATGATACGATTTATGTTAGCCCGTAAAGTTACGTAATATGTTTGTTTTTGTTTGGTTTTAGGTAACAGCTACATGCCGGAGATGGGCTCGCTGGGCACCAAGATTCACAGTCTGGAGGAGCTGGAGGCGCGCCTGCGGCCGCAGCACTCGGTGCCGCTCGCACCGCCCACCCCCGCGCCGCCCCCTGCGACTGACGACATGTCCGCTTTCAAACGACTTGTGAGTGCATTTAGAGTAACCAGGTAAACAAACGGACGTGTAAGGTGTGGTAAGTGATCACCGTCGAACATGGACTATTTCAACATCACGTTCGGATGTTGTTATCGTGTTGGCGGCAAAGACTATAGAAGAGTTGAAGCAGTACAATGTTGAAACAAAGTGTTTCCTCGGCGCTATGACATGGGGCTTTTTGAATGTAGTGTCAATTGTTTCCTCCAAGGCCGGCAACGCACCTGCAACTCTTGTGATGTTGCACGTGTCCATAGGCGACGGTGACCGCTTAGCATCAGGTGGCTCGTAAGCCTGTTTGCCCGTCATTATTATAAAAAAAAACCGGTGTCTGCGATGATGCTGACGCAACGTAACGACACTAACTCAGGCATAACATACTTCAGGACGGGTGGTAGAAAAATTAGAAGGACGATGACTAAAGGACGAGGGTGAGAGAAAAAAATAAAGTGCAACAGATTAAAGCCGCGCTCACTTTGTATTGGAATTTGTATCGTACGTAAATGTTATAAGTGTGGTATTGAATACGGTTTTTCTTCGACAAATAAATAGTGTCACCAGTGACATGGTATTCGTCGTCGACGTGTACTTGCACGTACGTTCTAAATTGTTCGTCTGCATTTGAATTTAATCTTTATATCGTTGTATTTCTTGTGTGCGTGTGTATGTCATAGATTCATTGGAATGACAGTGGCGCACCAAATTGATCGCACCAACTCGGAAACCTTTGTGGGCTCATGCACTACAACTTTGCTAAAGATCATCATATGATCAAATGCATAGTTTACGATTCTATAATGACATACAGACAAACATTCATTTTTTATATATATAGATAAAAAAAGAATAGCACCCAAAAAAGAACCCTGAGGAACACCGATTTTAGGAACTGATCCCGACGTAATAGGTTTTATAGGTTTGTGTTGTGCGTATTCCAGATGGCGCAAGTGTCTGGCGGGCACGCCATCGCGGCGGACTCCCGCGTGCAACAGCAACCCATGACTTTGATACAGGTTTACACATTATTCATCTTTTATCCATCATCACAAACTTTCCCATTTATAGTATGAGAAGGATTTGATTACTAATACAACTTTAGCTGAGGGAGATCACCTGCATGTCATCCGCGCAGTCAACCGATGTCAGGCTGCCCATATACGGAACTTGTATATGTGCGGGTGACATAGAAAACTCAGTTAGCGTGATTCAGGTTTCTGGGACCTCACCTTGTGATATTGCGCGATGTCGCCACAAAACATTTACAGAATAATTGCTGAAATATTAAGTTTATTCAACAACTACCTGTGCCCGCGACTCCGTTCGTACGGAATTCATAAACTGTCATATTTTTTTAATTTGTGTATTGATTTCAATAAAAACCCCTAAGTGTCAATCCAAGCTTAGCCTTATACATTAGTGAAAACCGCATTCAAATCGGATCAGCCGTTTCTGAGATTAGCGCAAGCAAAGGCACATACAAAGATATAAACAGACAAAAATTAAAAAAATAGTTGTTTTGTGTTCTATTCCTTACTACAAACCTCCCCTATAGGTTTCTTCCATATATCTGCCATGTACAGACAGTGATTAGTTACAGATTCATTATATGTAATTGTTCTATCAATATGTATATATATGTTGTGCCCTTCCTGTGTATTACACATGACCTACAGAACACAGGATTACAGACGACACTTTATGTCGGCCGACGCGTTGGAAAAATCGCTATGTATCGATAAGGCCGCTGTGTACTTGTGTTTATGTGTCTATGTACTTTGTATTTTCTGGGATGTGCAAACAATAAAGTGTTTATCAGATGCTGAATAAGAGTGTGGAGGCAGCGCAGAAGGCGGCCGCTCAGCAGCAGCAGCAACAACAACAGCAACAACAACAACAACAACAGCAGCAGCAGCAGGCGCCGCACATCCCGCAGGACCTGGTCGTGAAGCTCCTGCAAGTACAGGTCGGTATTGTAGTTTAGCCATTTTCTATGTAACTAGCCGACAAATGAGCAGTCGAGCGCTGTGATTGTAAGTAGTCACCGTTGTTGTAGAGTTGAAAAATGACAACATAACACCAATGCGTTACTGGCTATAAACTGCGTGTTATCTGACATATTTCTGTAAATAGAATTCTGTAAGAAAGTGGTAAAGATAATACGATACTTTACCTACATTGTTCTGGAATAAAGAAGTTGTCCTCTTTATAATTAGGACCTTAGTGTTCCTGTTGTATGTGTTGTAGGAAATACAATCCTTAAATAGAGGTAAAGGTTAGTGAAGTTTTATGATTCCAAGGTTATGGCTTAACCAGTGGTTTTGTAAACAATTAAATTAGTGATGTGATTGTTGGTTCCTTTTTTTTCATAATAAAAAGTAACTTATTTCTGTCACGTAAACTACCACAAAGTATGCAGTCCATGAAGAGTTGAGTTTGAAATCATATAAACTTATTTCAGTCCCTCAGCCCCACCTATCTGTACCAAAGGTCAAGTAGCTATATGATCTGTTTATTGTATCGTCTGCAGCAGCAGCAACAGCAGCAGCAACAGCAGCAGCAGCGGCAGCAGCAGGCGCTAAACGAGCTGGGCATCACGCCGGCCGACCGTGAGCTGCTGCAGCGGCCCGAGGCGCAGGCCATCATACATGGTATGACCTGATTCGAAACACGACACATTAGACATATTCGTTATACCTCCCCCTATGACGTATTATTTGCATGGTGGTAGACTATTCTGCCCACCTGGCTATCGACCGCATCTTCCTTCGAGCCAACTGTGAAATGTTAGAAACCTTTCTGTGTTGAAGTGTGTCTACTACTTTCACCTCATCCATTACTTATTTGTTGATATCAAACCCACCTGATGGCATTTTGCGATGATGTCTATTGAAGAATAGAATAACCTGAGAAGAGTGAATCTCTTCTTAGCGGGAACCCCGCCTTCATGACAAGGGAGCTGCAAGGATGTAAAAAGCATAGTCACCACATTTCAAAATAATCCCAAATATTAATTTCTGTAGTTTTAAGGATTTTATTCAAGAAAACCTTAAACTAACAAAGGCTTGCTATCTCGTATTGTTGTAACATATAACATTTAGGTTACACTGCTACTACACGAACATTTACATAGCCTTAATAACTTAGCGTATCTAGATACTTATTGGATATGTTGTGTTGCAGGTCTGAAAGCTGGTGAGATCACAGTGCAGCACCTGATGCAGCAGCTGGGCAACCCCGGCCTGCAGAGCAGACACCGCGAGGTACTGCTCACCATCCTCCGACTGCACCAGCAGAGACAGGTACTACACAAGAGACAAGATTATGTTGGATATATGACGAGTCACTTGTCATAAGTAATATATCCGCATAAAACTCACATCCTGAAAGTAGTATGTTCAGAATCAGTAACTGAATCGATTCCACCCGTTGTTAATACCGGTTACTTTTAATCCCAAAATTGTATTAAATTCTAAAGTAAATTATGTCACCCACTTCTTTGATCAGTCGAAATAAAATGAAATAAAATATGACGCGCTGGCCTGTGACTATTAGTAGGTAAACAAACTAATCAATTGCCTATTAATTTTAAGTCGGCTCGTGGTACTTAGTCTATTTATCTCAAAGATTCCACTAGTGCCAAGAACTTTATAAAGAATAATGCCTGTATTTAGAATAGTGAATAAAATAGTGAAATGTGAGTGAAACTTATTCAGTCATGTGTAGATGTAGCTAATTTCCTTGGGCGGCGGTGATCACCATTAGGTGACCCGTTTGCTCATTTGTCTGCTTAAATCATAAAAAAAAACATTTAAACTGTTGAAGCAACTGGGTCATATGACACTAAAAGTTCCCTAAAACAATAACATGATACTGCTTCATTCATACTGATACAACAACAATACTGTATGATACGGCGGGTGATAGAAGAATGGAGGGCCAGAAATGAAGACGAAGAAATGCCTAATAAATTTATAAAATGCAGCTTTTCTAAAATAATTTTCCTCCCCAGATGGGTGGGTCACCACTGCCGGGGGCAATGGGTGCGCCCCCACACCTGGTGGTGCCCCCCACGCATCAACCGCTAAGAATTTCACCACTGCCAAGTAAGTCTATTGTTATAGTTTGATGTATTGTAATGCTAATAGTTTGAATGTTTTTCTTCAGTCGGACAGGCAACATATACAATCATTGTTGATACGAGTCTGTCTAGTCAAAGCTGAAACGGTGAGTTATGTCATGATCACAGATGGCAGTCGCAGGTGATTGATACTTCTGTTTTATTATTTTTAAAATTACGTGCCGCATTGTTATTTAACGGAGTCGTTTCTTTATAATTCATAAATTGAAACTAAATGTACACATCACTCTTATTTATCTTTAATATTTTTGAGTTAAGTTCTTAAAATTATTTATTAAAAATAAAAAATATAAGCAAGTATCAAGAACGTTTTATGTCCTATATTATAGCGATACTATACTATTTTTTTTTAATTTATAACAGTTTCAACTTAAACTAGACAAGACTCTACTTTTTATGCTAACCTTAATGCTAATGACCACATTTGATGGTAGGGCGTGGTACATATTGAACACGGTCGGCTCTTGCTGACCAATTGAGAACTAATTGGAAAATATACAAATTATAATTAAATGCTGACCCTCAGCACAAGCTCGGTTCTATCATACAGTATTTATAACGTTTAATAAGCAAAATGTGGGGAAAGGTACTTAAGCAACCTCTAACTCTGGTGAAGAGTTAGGGACCTTGCCATCTTATGATGGAATAAAAATAAATTTGATTTGACCGATACCATTGGATTGCTTACATCAGATTCATAATTCTCAAATCATATCAATTTCCCTGCACTACGCTAGACACGCATGCTCTAGTGTTGATCAATAAGTAGTAAGCTAGCGACTGAAGGTGTAGTGTTTCCCCGGACGCAGCCTTCCCTTGCGTCTCGCCCATTGCCGCCATGGCCAGCCCCAACACCCTCGGGGTGCACCATCCAGGTAATATAGAGAATAGATTTGAGAATTTGAGAAATGTCTTGAGATGTTCTGGTGTACCCTGGTAATTGTGTCATTTGAATCGAAGAATTTGTTTATGGAGTTACAGAATTGTGTTTTATGAGGGGTTAGTACACATGACCTTAACAAAAATTCTCACATTAATGCTATATTTTTCATAAACTGATATATTTCATTACGATATAACTTACGATTCCCATCCTCATCTTAATCGTAGGGGAGGTATTATGCAAACATATTTTTAGAAATTTATTTCACTACGTTTTTATCCACTACAGCTATTTTAGTTCGTAGGGTGTCTTCACTAGGCCGAGGACGGACGGAGCGTATGAAACTATTAGGGTTCTGAATTTTCTATGAAACTTAAAATACCAAATGATGTAATTCGTACCAAGCTCATTTTCATCCATTAATTTGTTTGTTGTTCTAACACGGTGATCTTTGTGTTGTGCGTGCAGGCGTCCCCGCGCGCATCCCGTCCCCACGCGAGTTGGCGGCGCACACGCAATCCATCATGCAGAGTGCGCTCATCAAGAAGAAGCTGGAGGAGCAGCGCGAGAACTACCGCCGCCGCCACGACCACCCCGCGCCCAAGCAGCCCACGCCCATCTCCTTCACGCCTACATCGGTGCAATGACATGGCTTTACATAGAACTCGCGCCAAACTTTACGGCGTATCAGGAAACGTACGAGTTCGAAAATTCGCGCAGACGCCATAAAGTTTGACGCAAGTTATCTAATACATTGAAGCACTTTGTATCGATCGCAAGTGATCGGCAAAAACAAGTAATAGTGAGCAAAACAGTGGCGAACGTTTCATGGTCACTTCCCTGGTTCGAAAAACACATAAGCCGTCGGTCCCGCAATTTATCATCAGATGAGAACGGCGTTAAGCCCTGTCAGATATCTTAAAAGGAGCATAAAATTCATTGCGTCGCAAGCAGCATCACTAACAAGGCAACGAGGCCTTCAAACTCAGAAACTGATTATAATTTTTACATCCACAGGTACTACGTAAAATGACTGCGGAGAAGGAGTCCGAATCGCCCAGTCCAAAGCAGCAGCAGCAATGGGGGCCTCACAAGCTGCCCCAGGGC
>DWKC01000286.1:0-13937 GCA_018249195.1 Racta chiria
GAATAAAAAATTAACAACAAAAGTAGGTAGTTTGATAAATCGCATAACACAGTGTCAGAATGACGTTCACTCGGCAGCGTCGCAACAATAAGTGTGTCTAGTGCGAGAAATCTTTGGGTTTTATACCTGTCCATGCTGGGTTGCCTTCTGTACTAGTACAATATAATATATCAATAATAATAAATCTATAACAGTCAAACCTGTACATTCGTCATTGTGCCCATATCTTATCATTTTTCGGGATTGGACAATTCTCTTAGAAGGTTACGAGCATGTATAATTAACTTTTTAAAACTATTGTACGGTCGACAATTCCGCGGAAACCACTAAACTGTGTTGTAACACGTATTACAGCTATAGAAAAACTGTGACTTTAAATCGACTCTTTTTTTCCACGATCTATCCATTATTTGTTAATAATTGATTTTACAACCAAACGTTTTTCTATTATGATTTTGCCATTGATAATCTGATTAATAATGTGGCAAGTAGCTTATCTTCTGTATTTGAAAACTAGTAACTGCCTTCACTTCGTTTTGGTAAAGCATATTAACGGGATTATTTAAGAGACATATCTTTTGAAACCAAAGTTCTATAATTATCCATTGCGTTTAGAAATACCTCCATTAATAGTTTTTATGAAATATCATCCATGTACACATGATAACGTCAAACGAATTGAAAACAAGGTAAAATGTAAGGGCATTTAGACACGAACGGCATAGTATTTCAGCTAGTTTGTATGAGCGACAAACGTGTGTTACACACGATTCGGTTCTCAAGTTACTTTTCATACCTAATTATCTAATTGATCCATATAACCGAGAAATGAGGTAAACACATAGTTTGTGAAAAAATAAATTAAATATAATAATATGTTTTGGTTGCGTGTATTTTGTGTTTATGTATAAAATTTACGTAAGCGAAGCTGCGACGAGTTGGAATCAACCCGTTAATGGCCCACGGTTGAGCACGGGTCGCCCCTCAGTTTCCAGACAATACTTCTTCTTTCCGATATAAATGGTTTTTCGAAATAATCGTTGTAAGTTATAGAGATAACAAAATTGTTGAGAACTACATAGAATATTCTAGTACCTCAATAACTCTTGAGCTAAGGGAAATTATTTGAAAGGTAGTTGGACAACAAATAATACCAATACATAAAGTTTGCATTTATTTTTCTTGGAAACACTAAAGAATTGTTGCAGACAATTGGATGTAGAGACACTTTAGTAACATGTGTATTTCTAAACGGCGTTGCTCCGGGCATGACTTTTATTATATTACACGCTACATTTGTTCGTCTAAGTAGAACTCTCGACGTTTATTCCACGCGGAAATTTTCTATTTCACATTTCAATATTGCAATATTGCCGTGCAAGACAGGGCCGCCGCGAGCGGTTTCTTAACGCGGGAGGTTATCAACTGAAATGTATACAAAGCAGTGGGTCGCGACGGCCAGTCGCGATAGCTTCACTCGGAATTCTAGTATATTTTATACGATGGGAGGTTCTACAGTTAAATAGGATATCAAATAACTAGAGAATACATGCTATAAATTAGCTACATGCTTCTATTGAAAGTTAGTCGCGGGATCTCGTAGATGTTTCTAAAGTTAATTTGTAAATCAGAGCTGGCTATTTCGAGATTGAAATAACTTTAGAGTAGATATACTTAGAACCTTAGAACGAAGTCCAAAGTCTGTTTGAGAATATTAATTAGATGTGATGTGGAGATATTCCGAGAGAGTTTGGCTGAACTGTATGAGATTAAATTCAGAACTGCGACATACATGAGTTGCTAAAGTAGTGATTTAAATTATAAGTTATTTTTCCTGTTAATACCTTAACTTCAAATTCTAAAGTTTTGCCTTATAATATATATATATGTTACCATTAGAATGCATAATATGTTAATGTACACATAAACTAGGTGATCTGCAGATGCTCTGATACGATTCGTTAAAGTGTAAAATTTGAATTAAAAAGCTCTTATTTGTACAGTAACGAATAGTACTTACATCGTTAAATTGCGGAAGACTGGCTATCTGAGTACTTTTGTTTCGCTCACCCGCTCCTCCCGCACCCCTCTGGTCCCGCGTTGGGTTACGTTAGGTTGGGTTAGTTTTATTCCTTTATTTATGAGTCTCAGAAATTTTATTAAACAATTACCTACAACCAATTAAAGTGTTTTATTCAAACGAGTACCTGTTTTATAGAATTTACCGTATGCATGGTCATTAGTCTGCAGATTACCTAGGAAGTCTGCAGATTATGTAGTTAATGCAGGAACTCAATTCTTTTTTTCACTTTAACCGACTCAGCCAAATGATCTGTAGAATACCTCGTTAATCTGCACTCTTACAAATTTACGGTAACATATATATCTGGAAGAATGAAAATAATTAATAATTTAAAAAAATCCTTTATAGTGTGAAAAATATTATTGTGTTGTTTACTGCTGAGGAGTTCCGTTGTCTGAAGTCGATCCAGAACGCAGTGTCAGCTCATGCTTATCATAAAAATGCATTGTCTTCTGGACTGAAGTATGCACAAGTTTAGCTTCGTAGGTTGAGGAAGTGGTTCAGCTTGCAAGATTACACTCGAACAAACGTACAAAGTTTGCAAGTGAAATAAAAGCCTGGAAACAGATCCCACTGAACTCAACGAGCTTACCTCACGGCTTCAATCCATGCAAGTTCTCAGAAAAATCCTTTGGCAATAGTAAATTCCTGAAATTTCTGTTCTATTATGCTTCAAGAAAATGTTATGAGTATATATGTGAGTGGTACTTATGGTAATATTCCTGAAACAAAACATATTTTAGTATAAATTTTGGATGACGCTCATATGTTTCCGTAAGATGTTTTGTGATTTATGTATTTCAAATTGGATTGAATGTGTTTTAACGCTCGTCGCCCGGCGTCAAGTCGTTTGCAAGTGTTCGGCTGACATGCAGGGTGCGGTCGGAAACGGATATTTTATCGCTTCTCGCAAAAAATTCAAAGGCGTTTCGGTGCTTCAGCACTTACAGCCATCGGTAAAGCATTGCAAGCCAGTCGTGGTCACTTCTCTCGGAAGCTTACCGTTAGACTTAAAAACTTTTTCAAAACCCTGTGATTATAAATATTGCTGTATTCATTGTCGTTCGTTCACTATTTGGCTGGCCTGTTGATGTAGTGGTTAGTAAACCTAACTGCTAAGCCGAAGGTAGTGGGTTCGATTGCCATCCAGGACAAACCTATCTGTGATGAATAGAAATGTTTGTTCTGTAATATTACATAATATTTGATATACATATATATATAAGTATAAATAAATACTAAAACATAAAAAAGTACCAAATAAATTATTTGATTTGTTATGATTTGATGGTTCTTAGTGTGTATATTACGTGTGTAGGGTATTAGTGTGTAAAGTTTGATTCGGATTATAGTGAAATGCCCATAATTGTTTTACGCCTGAATGATTACATGAAATGCAAATGGAAAGTGATTCGCAGAATAATCGTCAATGTAAATTATTTGAAGTGTCGTTGCAGAAATATTACGATTAAAAGAGCAAAAGTGAAATGATTTAAAATATAATATGATAATTGCATTTTTTTAATTAAATATTATCCTATAGCCACTGAAAACACATTTAAGCATTTGAACAACAACGTGAGGGAAGTTTATGTTGCATTTATATAGACGGAGAAATTATCCCATCAAGATATTTTTAAAACCGAGTCAGCAGATGCAGGTTCATAGTTCGCGAGCTTTGCCTATGAAATTATAGGTTTTCTTTTGTGTGAATTAGTATACTTTATGCTACAGGTTTTTTCTTCATGCGGCAGAAAATAAAATCTATTATTTTGATGCTATCACAATTTTATTGTAATAAATATGTATGCCCAACCCAAATTACAGCTTCCTAGCAGTGACGGTTCTGCGTTAGGCTAGGGGCGGACTGTTGGAATGTATATAAATAAGTTCTACGTTAATTAAGGTACCCTAAAAACGGCTACATAAAAGCTCCCACCAAAAACATATAATAATATTTACCGGTTTTACAATATCTACTGGTCGCCTTACCTCGTAGGAGAGGTAATAAGCTAGATTCTATAGGTTTCCGTTACTTCGAATAATGCTGCTAAAACCTCATCATCGAAGAGGCTTCTAACTCAAGTTAGAATCTCCTCGAAATTCACATTGATTGTTTTGATAAAAACAGTAAGCCATGGCGGAAAATAAAAAGAAACACTTGTATCCAAATCGCCTTAAAGCTCAATCGGATTATCTTCCATAAAGGAAGAAATGTTTTGATAATGTTTTCCGATCAGTTTTTATATTAGGTAAAGATCCACCCATTCACAGGGAGCTTTTATCTATATGAAACATCCTGTTTCGTTTTTGTACCTGGTGTACCGAGTCTTTACGTCCATGTACACTCACTTAAATCAATAACCAATTAATCTAAGTTGCCTGAGTTGTTTGTGTTCTGAAAAACATTTTTTTTTTAATTATTAACGCGCTTCCGCCCGCGACTTTTCCCTCGTGGTGTGTAGATAAATAGTAGCCTATGTGTTAATCCAGGCTATAATCTATGTGCCAATTTTCATTCAGATACATTCAGTAGTTTTTGCGAGAAAGAGTAACAAATATTCATTCATCCATCCATCCATCCGTCCTTACAAACTTTCGTATTTATAATACTAGTAGGATTCACAAATGGCACTGCTACCTGTGTTTTAATTACTATCAACTAAAATACCCTTAGGCATTTGGAATGTCGACTGTACGTCCGCTCTGCAGTCGAAATATAAAATACCGAAATAGCAATGCTGCCGGCTAAATTTTAATATGTCCGGTGTATTAGAACCTGAGACCGACATGTGTATAAAGTGTATTTATTACATTATTGTTTAGTGATAAAATCGAATAAATATTGTTGGATCATCACTAGGACATTACAAATGATTAATAAAAATAACAATATAATGCAATATAATGGATTTCTATTACTATGTTTCTGTTTAATATTGTTGTGATTTTCTTAGACCCGATTTACCCTCACTTAGTAATATTTATTTACAACTTTATTATACCCTATGAAGTGGTACAGAGCTTAATGCTAGAAGCATTCTCTTTCAGCCGACCTTTAGGAAAACAGACAGACAGCGAATTTACACACTAACTTATTGACATCAGTTACCAGTGAAAATGATTTATATTCTAATCCCTTAATATTATCTAAATGAAGTACTCCAAACCTACTTGTTAATCAAGACATAAATGTATCAGATGTCAGCATGCAAACGTTCAGTAATCGGCGATGATAAAGCTGCGTTCTGTGAGTTGTTAGGAACAGCTTTCAGGGCCGTCCCGCCCGTCGAGTCCCGGCCGCTACGCTCCCGTGACTTATCGTAGCTCCCTCGTAGCGACCGGACGTGCGCGCTCTAACATTGAAAATTTTACCTTTGACTTCTCACTAAATTTATTTCGCAATCGTGATTTAAATGCATACTTTTCATCCTTATGATTGCGATTATAAAGCTAGTTATGAAAACTTTCTTGTAACAAAAGTAAACGATCAGGAAATGGTAAACAATTTTTCGTAGCTTCGTAGCAGTTCGTAGTAGCCAGATGCTACGTGATAATTTCCGGGTTTGATTCTCAGCAACGACAAGTGTTTAACCGACATGCAAATGTTTGTTTCCAGTCTGAACGTGTGCCCGCGTGTTAATTTTAGTTTAAAAGCACACCCGTAACTCCGTGTTCTTAATTTAAATTAAATTAAAAAAATTAGAATTGAAAACTCTATTTAATGTAATTAAATTCCGTCGGTTTTAAAAAATACTAAATTAATTTAAAGTTTTAAACAGTCCAAATAAATTGTTCATATGCTATAAATTGTTAAGGCACAAAAAGTTTTCCCACCAAAAACTCTTCTCTACGTCCGCGCAAAAACAAAACGGAAAAAAAATCAAATCATTTTTATGCATCGTTCATATTTCGCTTGTCTAAGCAATATTTTGCTACCCGCAAACAAAAATATTATTCTTTGTTTACGTAAAATGTTTTGTGTGTTCGTAGATTGATCGCGTGTTTTAGTTGTTCGTGAAGTGTCTGTTTAGTGTGGTTACAGTAACTTAGCGATGTGTTTTTCTGTGCAGTTGCAAGAGAGCGACTTCGATGAGCGCTCGCTGTCTCTCTGCGAGTCCACAGAGACGTCAGAGAGGATGGGCGGTGACTTCTTCAACACGGTCAAGAAGGGTCCCGGGAAAGTCGTCGTAACGGCGATAGACCCGCCTCCAGAATTTCAGGTACGCTACACTTGTATTATAATTCAAAATAAGAAAACATTGCTTCATCCCTCTACTTTATTTTTATTTAATATCTGTGTCCGCGAAATCGTCCGCGTGTGAGTTTAATATATTTCTAAAATAAATTATTATTACATCAGTTATTTACCAGTGAAAACCCCGTCAAAATTGTTATAGCCGATCCAGAGTTTCAAAATTGTAAAAAAAAACACTTTTTGTATATCTAACGTGTATGAATTTAGTAAAAAGCCGTTATTTTAATATTACAGACTAACAGACACTCCAATTTTATTTATTTGTATAGATATTTTGCGTTTTATTGTTCACTTTTCTTATCGCAATTAGACGCGTTATTCGCTTAGAATATTTTATTTAGTACTGCATTTTTTGTTTGTTTTTCGTCTATGTTCTAAATTTGTCAATTGTTTCAAAAAGATGAAAAACTCTTAATAAGTTCGTTTAACGACATCATTTACCAAAATTTTTAAAGTTGTTAAATTTGCCCAGGCTCAGTATAATAAGGAATTTGGTTAAATGATTATAGAATATTATTATGAACTTCATTTATTCTGTACTAATTTCTCAGTTTAAAATCTATGTAGCATATATTTTTTTGTAAATCTTTTTCCAACAATGTTATCTATAAAGATTTAATTAACTCAAAATTTAAATAATAAATTTAAATTTAGAGATTTCTGTATTTAAAAGATTTCAACGGAACATCAAAATAAATTCTCTTCTCTAGCTTGTAAAATCCACAAAAAAGCACAATATTATTACATATAATAAATCTATAACTGATCGTTGTTTGTACATAGAATTTATCTGGAAGAAACGTATAACAGGGGGTTTGTAGTAAGGAGTAGAATCAAAAATAACCATTTTTAGACTTTTTGTACGTATGTCTGTTTATCTGTGTCTTTGTTCACGCTTATCTCATAAACAGGTAATCTGATATGAACGCGGTTTTCACTGATGTATTCTGCTAAGCTTATAACACTTATAGATGTTTTTATTAAAATCGATGCACAAACAGTCAAATATGCCAATTTAAATAATTTGGCCCTTAAATAATTCCGCGCGAGTCGCGGGTCTAGTAAGTTATTACACCTAGTAACACACATTGCTTAAACGACTTAGTAATGTACATTACTTTACATATTTTGGGGTAAAAGCTTATCTCAAGTGAGTTACCCGAAATGCTTATTTTAAAATTTCTCTTTATATTGACTTGTTACGTTAAACTTGTTAATTATAAAAAAATATATTTAAATACATCATTTAGTTATCTAGAAATCTATGCATAAAATTTTAGGGTATCCCCTCATTTCTCCACACAAAGCAAGGGCCCATATAACTTCATTTTTATGTTAAATAACAAAAACTCTACACTATAATTATAAACCTCGTTTCTTTATAAAAACGGTAAACATTCAAACTTATGAGCCTCAAAAGATTGAAAATTTCATCAGTTATTTTACACAACTTCGGGCGGAATTTTTTAACAGTAGAACTACGAAATTCCCAACATAATATATCGTATTATATCGTTTTCAACATCATCATATGTTTATCATCGTTAGGTAGGCTGGGGAGTTCTGGGGTGATTACAGGTTGGATTGTAGGGTGAGACAGGGGGGTTTAACGTCGCCCGCGCTTTTCAATCTGTACGTCAATAACCTGGTGGGTGAGCTCAACAGCTCTGCTGTCGGATGTTCACTAGACGGCAAATCTATTAATAACATCAGCTACGCAGACGATATGATGATGTTGAGCCCTTTCTGTCAGGTCTCAAGAAGATGTTGTCGGTGTGTGAAAGGTATGCGGTGTCACATGGAGGTATAATGCTAAGAAAAGTGAACTACTAGTTTTCGAGGCTGGTAGCATAACTTATCGTCAATACCACCTATCTGTCTGAATGAGACCCCACTTAACAGAGTATCCAATTCTTAAAACCTTTGTCACTGGATCACCGAGGATGGAAGAGATGACACAAACTTAAAGAGGGAGCATATTGCGTTGGCCGTTAGATACAAAATGCTGGCCCGGAGGTTTGCTTGCAGTCCCAAGGGGGTTAAAATCCCCTGTTTCGTGCTTACTGCCAATATTTTTACACCTGCATCCTGAGGACTCAGTATTTGCAGAAGACATACAGCGCCTTGCCCGTCCAATATAATGACGCTTTTAAAGTACTATTGGGCCAGCCCCGACGTTGTAGTGCGTCGGGAATGTTTGCCGAGGTGCACGTGGACGACTTTTTCGCTATAATGCGAAAAAAGGACGTCGTCCTTTTTCGAGGAGTTTGAAAGGCCGTACCAAGTCTCATTAGCGTCATTATTAACAAACCCAACTGTCACTTGCTACGATGGTGGCAGAGGGTCCACACGGAGAGTAATAGGCGATGATGTCAAATAGTGATTAAATGGATTATGGATTTTAAATGAATTGTTATTATTAGTTATTTAAGTTACGTAAATTTAAATAAATATTAATTTACTATATAGTTTAAATAATTTGAGTTACATACGTTTTCTTACATACGAATCAACCTTAAGAACCGTTGAATATTTTTCGCGTACTCGTTTTTAGTAGAATATTTGTGCATCACACTCACACCTTCCCTTTTTCGCATAATTCTGGTTGAAATCGCATGTATTTTCTCCACAGTCGTCGGCGAGTTAGTTTGAGCGGAAAGCGCATCCTAATATTTACTTACAAAATAATGTCTCAACCCTTGTGGAGCAACAAATTTTCGATTTATCTTTTATTGTTTCAAGTGCCTAAGCGAACCAGTGATACTTATATGAAATATTCATTTAATTTCAGTGATGAATCGTTTTTTTCGTTTCATTTATTGGAAATTGTTTTTATAAACACTATTCGAAAGTCAAATTACGTCATTGCATCAAGAAATATTTTTTTAATACATATTTAAATCATGTTATTCTGTATTTTGATACTTAAAGAAATCTTAAAGAATTCTGAAGTGCTTAAAACAAGAGAGATAAAGTTACCAACACATATCGAGAAGCTTTTTAAGAAGAATAATATTTCGATGTTTGGTAGGCGGTCAAACTACAAAAAATAACGTGTAGTAAAGACAGTTACTTTAACTTTTCTAGAAGTGCTAATACGTTACAGATTCAAATTTAAAACATTTCTTATAACATTATTCTTTATCAATGAACAAGTTTATTCAATCCAACACAATTGTTTTATGAAACGGACATGAATTCACCCATATCATTGCACATACAATGCCATTAAGCCCGGTTGGGACCCAGTCAATGAATGACGCTTCAAACAACACAACTCCTTTCATCACAGAATATCGTTGATTTGTTCAAAAAATGCGTGTTCAGATGCCTGACACCTGAATGCTAGGCGAGTCTATAGAAAACAGAACAAAGGAGACGTAACAGAAGAATTGAGAATATTGTGTGATTGGGATTTTGCTGTTGTGTTGTTATGTACTCAAGAGGATCCAAGTGATGAAGTTGAAGTGAAAAAAAACTTACGATTCATTATAATAAAATGATATAGAGTGTTATAGTTGTATTTATTTCTGATAAGATGCCTCCAATTATAAATACATATATTCATCATGTTATAATCAGCTCAATTTAAAAAAATATATGTAAAAAATTATATAAAAAAATATAATATATCTGTGAGTAAAAATAAGCATATCATCTACATTTGAACTAATACACTTCGCATCACTAATGACAGCGCCCAAGAGATTACATTTTTTGTTTACATCTGATATTGTCTGTCTCCCTCTTACTATTGAACATCAAAGACTGAACATGTATATATTTTACTTTTCTTTTTGTAAAATAAAACTACACTCAACCGAATTCTTAATATACATGTTACATATTTTTATTTTTTCCTTTTGCTATAGTATTTATGATCTAGGAAGTCTTAGTGAATCGAAGCTTCACATTTTCCGCGTCATTTTTAATAGGGGATTAGGTTCTTGACAGGTGTTCAGTTTTGAGATCGCAGTACGTAATTAGAGACATTTTAAGTTCGACATTGTCACAAACTATTGCCCTACTTTTAGATAAAATGTTTGTAAATCAAAACACTACGGTGCCTTTAAGTGTAATCCGAAACAGGCTCTTCCCTGTTCATTCATGAAATTTTTGTCACTAGTGCTCACTCATCCAGCTTCCGACCGATCAAGCTGTTGCTTATCTCAGTCCATCACTTACAATTGACACAAGCCGCCAGGCTATGGACGCTTCACAAATATTATACCAGTATCAAATAGGATGAACGCGTATTAAATTTTAATTGAGTCACAAATTTCATTTAGCTTCGAATTAATTTTAATGATGCGACATAATATTTTGTAATTTGGAAAATGTATATGCATTTTCAATCTGCGAAAAGAATTTGCTTTTAAATTAAAATATGTATCAATTACAAAGCGAGTATTTTATAGAAATGTATTTTATACTTGGATTAGTCAAGCGTTGAAAACTTACATTGCAGACGTGTTTAGAGGGATTTTCTGAATAATTAGAGGTTATATCCTTACACCGGATTTCCGTTGGCTTAAGTTGCTGCAAATCAAGTCTTTTACTCATATCCTAGTACTAGGATTCGCATGTCGCGGCTGTAATGAACTACACTAAAACATCACAAATAACACCCATGACCCGAGAAGAAACATTCATATATCATATAAATGCCTGCCGTGGCCGGGAATTGAGTCCTTGAGCCCTGTCCTCGCGAGGGCACTACCGACATGATTACAGGGCAGTCCTAAGTGTATTTTGTATTCTAATTTAATTGTTTTAATAGATAAATTATTTTGATTCTCCTTTTGAATAGCGAAGTATAAACTACGACGCATTTTGGTGGATTGTCTGTAAAGTTCAGATTCCATTTCGAGGAGGCAGATAGTTGTTAAAATGAAACCTTTCACAACCTAACGTAGTTACGACGTTTTCAAACTGAACTTCGCTACCCCATTTCAATGTTGCATTGTTTAAGAGTAAACTGTTGGTCAAAGGACTGGTCTCGTATACAACTATTACGAATAGAATAGAAAATATTTATTTCGACTATTTTCACATTTCTACAGTGATACTCAGCTAAATAAAAAATAACGGTGTTAACGAGACTCAGAAAGCATATAACTATAAAACTAAACGTATTCTTCGTTCAAGATGAATTTTGAGAAGTTATCGATCTGTCGAGGTGGAATTCAAATCAAGTTTTTACTTTCTCTTAAATCATCAAATAGCCCTCGCTTCGTTTAGTAAAAAATAGTGGTTATAACTATCCTACTATAAAATTATAAATGCGAATGTGAGTTTGTTTGTTATGCTTTCACGCGAATACTACGTAACTGATCATTGTGATGATTTTTACACATACTTTTGGAGATATTAGAAGTAACATTGGATACCTTTTATTTAAAAAATATAATTTCTTTTTAGCGGGAAGTTAAAAATTTGGAAGGATAAAAACTTATAAGAATTATATTAAATTCAAACGCGGACGAAGTCGCGGGCACAGCTAGTAACTATATATAACTGTAATAGTTAGATATATGGTATTGCGGACTCATAGATATTGATGTCCTCTATAAAACTGCAGTACACCACTTTGCTCTATTGTTATTTTGGTATTTTCTTCACACGTTGTTACATCATCAAAGTTTACATACAGATCCCTAAAGTCTTTGAAGATATTCTATCGCCTATTTTGCATATCAGGGATAACGTAGGATTCTAATGGTAAAATATTGTACCAAATCGGTCCACTATTCAATACAAACAAATAAACCGGAAAATCTTTCCTGTTTATGATTATATTATTATCAAATCAAATCAAATCAAAATCGATAATTCGTCTTAGGAACCAATAGCTCAATTAACGAAAGTCAATAGTTGACAATTCCAAGTCCCTACCTGAATCCTATAATTAATAAAAAAATATATTTAAATAAAACATTAGAAAAACAATTCGATGACTATCGCCTAATGTCTTGATAGACAATATCTAACTGCCATCGGCTTTATAAAAACTACATAAAGTTACTATTATGTACGTTAGTATGGTGGGAAGAATAAAAAGCTGGCGGTAAATAACTCCCGGTTATAGAACTTTCGTTATTAAAAAGAGTTTTTAATAGCTTATTAAATAGAGATTTTAATAACAAAAATTTAATCTATATCAAAAATGTTTACTAGCCTTATCGGAAATGGGTGCTACAGAGCGGTATATTTCCGTGCATCCTTGTCATTTTAATACTCAATTATATGTACTATATTATCCCTTGCTTTGAATGGGTGACCGCTATTGGCAAATTTTCATGACCGCTTCAGTGCTTTGGAGGGCACGTAAAGTTTAAGAAGTTTAAGAACTCTCTTTGAGGACAATAAGAGAACTCTCGTTTGTGCAGGTTTCCTCACAATGTTTTCCTTCATCGTAGCAAGTAATAATTAATTTCTGATACGCACATAATTTTCAAAATTAGAGGTGTGCGCAGCAGGATTTGAACCCGCGACCTCCCGTTCAAGAAACCAACGTTCATTGAACGTGAAAAGTCATTGACTTGAATCAGATGATGCATTTCTGGCTCCGTCCATCTTTAATCTACTCAGTATACATTTTTGGACAAATTATTTAAAACAATACTGTCGAATCGAGGTGATACTCCCTCTATAATGTAAGAATGCTCATGCCTGGAATTGGCTTACAAATATGTGTGATTTTTTTTGCCAGTCCGTTTTACTGTTGGCATGTCCATTTAAAAAAATCTCATTCTGCGATTAGGCTTGAATTTGCCACAATTTTTTTTACTGTTAACAGAAAAACACTTATCTGTGTATTTATGAAACCACAATGCAAGTTAAATTATCTTTATTATGATTTAATTATTTCAATTATGTATCATATTTCAACTTAATAATGGGAATAATGATGGCAATTCAATAACGTGGTACAACAAAAGACAAAAAGTAAAAGTTTAAAAAGTTTAGTATTACTGCTGCCATCTATGGAGAAGTCGTCGAACTAATTTTAAGAATGTAATGTGAATGCGTCAGATGGAACGAAAAAATTTAGTGGAAATGAAGTTTCACTTTAAAAACCGCAAAGAAAATCCAACTATTGAAACCAGATGACATTTAATAATAGCCAGTACCACACACCTAGTAAAAAAATTAAACGTGCGGTCAGTTTATCTCTCGAGCGTACACTCAAGACTCCCCAGACAAGGGTGCTAAGACGAAATGGGCTCTCACATAGCTAATACATGTTGTTGACCTTATAAATATACAGAGGCAATGCTTTTAGCTGTAGAGAAATGGTCCGGAGCTCAATGGGATTAAAATGTATGAAACTGATTTCGATTGATGCGCTTGCTTGTGTATCGCTTAGCATAACTCTTGTGAGGAGTTCTGCTTCAAAACTAAGTAGTATCCATAAATTAAAAACCTTAATCAAAATCGTTAATTTCATGTAGTTTATTAACAATACACTTATAAAAATCAAATATTTAGAATCTACCACCGTTTCGGATAGGTGCCATAATAAAGAGGAGAAGAAACGGCGAAAAAAAATCCTTAGCACATCTTTTAAAAATAATACACCAGTTGAGTACAAAA
>DWKC01000287.1:0-13936 GCA_018249195.1 Racta chiria
CTATACTATTTTTATCTAATTTAAATTTATATTTATAATATACTTATTTTTATTTCGTAACAGAGTGCATCAATACATTAACATGAAAAATTTAGATTTATTAAACTACTCGTATTTATAACTGACCTGGCAACTTCCAACAGGAAACACCTCTTCATTGCTTTGTCCCTAGTGCAGCAGATTGGTCAAGGAAGAGCAGTATCTTGTAAAAGAATATTAGATTATATTGAAGAACTTTTTCATCGCTCAATGATTTCTTGTCAATATCAAAAGTAGTAACATGTTTAAACTGCAATACAGTTAAGACAGTAGCGTTCACAGCCCGGCGGCTTGTTTCGATTGTATGTGATCGAAAAAGTTACGCAACAGCGGGCGTGGTCGGTAGAAGGATGGGTGACCGCTACTGGCAAAAAAATTATGAGCGCTTCTGTGCTTCGGAGGGCACGAAGCCATCGGTCTCGCTTGTTATGGTTACCGATTACCGGTTACACCGGTATTAAAAGGTTGAACAGCTGGAATTGGGTCAAATCAAATCAAAGTCGTTTATTTCATGTAGGTGTTACCAATACACATATGAACGTCAAATATTCGTCACACTGAAATAAGTGCAGATTGGTAGTTTTCACTCATTTTTGGAAACTTCATGGGGATTTTAAGGTCTCACAATGAACAAAAAAAAATATTTGTGCATAGGACTCGGGACCTCCTGTTTGGGAGATAAATAAATAAATATGTTAGGACAACTCACATACGGCTATCTGATCCCAAACTAAGCGTTAACTTGTGCTATGGTGATCAGACAATTGATAAACATATATGTATATTTTTTAAATACCTACATAAATACATATTAATTACACCCAGACACACAGTACAAACATTAGTGTTCACCACAGAAAAGTTTGTCCTGGGTGGGAATTGAACCCACGACCTCCGACTTAACAGTTAGGTTCACTAACCACTAGACCAACAGGCCAGTCAAAGATCAACGTTCAAGTCGCAAGGTTATGATTGCTTAATGAGTACTTAGGAAACTAGCGTTATGAAGCTTTAAGCTAAATTCCGTGTGCTTGAGAGCTTAAGACCGACCGCAATAACGTCAAGATGTCAACTCCGAGGTTGGGGTTGCAATAAGTCTCGCCGAGTCACGAAAACTTTCCGTAATTATGACGGAAGTATACGTTAGTTATTGCGCTATCAATTACGTGCCAGCTTGTGTAATAGGAACTTCTTGAACTTAATAATTGATCTCTGGTTTCTGTAGGATTCGGAAAAAAATATGATATATATTAAATTTCTACATAATTTCTACAAAACTATATGGAAGTTTGTGGGCATTTCACTTTCCAGTGCCGTCCCGTAGCCCTCGTGCAATTAAATCCAAAACCTATTAACAAGGGAGTGCAACTCGCATTCAAAACAATTGCTACAAATTTCTTTTTACCGGATTTTATCAGTTACTGTTTTTTAAATACTTACTGTTATAATAAATCACGATCTTCGCAGCAACAAAACTTCCTATGATCATAGAGCATGTACATTGTAAGCGTAAAATCTCCTGCCCCTGACAAGCGTAGGCCTTAACCATCCTAGTCGAAGCATTTGAAGTACTTACCTACGCATCGCCAACAAATTCCACGGACCTGTCCAATAGTTTGAATTAGTAAGGTTGTCACACCTACGGTATCGCTTATCGATCACGAAGGATCGATTGAATAGGATCAATAAGTGCGGTGAGAGGTGGGCGATCGGTCGACGAACTGCGCGGGCGCAGGCCGGTGGTGCGCTCTAATTCGATTTGAAGACAACCCACTGCACACGGGACAGTAATCTGGTACGCTGTTAAACTTGTAAATCATGTAGTACCCAACCGGTATAGAACGGCTCGATACCGGATTACTTTCGAACAGGGTCTAATATTAAAAGCAGATTGATAGTTATCTGTCGTTAACGCCACTCTTAGATTTAGCGCCTGTTGGCAGAACCATCCCTTCAATTTGTTTTTGTTTTATTTATTAAAATCTTCCGCCAGTAGCCGTAAAATTGTATATATAATAGGTAGGCAGGGTTTTGTGTCACACGTTTCAAATTTCATGAGATTCAATGCCGCTGGTTAAGCAGCAGTTAAACGACAGTTGGTTCATCCCACGCCAGGCGAGACTCTGTGGGAACTTGAATATTTTCATCTGCCTTCATTTTCAATTTCTCATGCAGGGTCTATTGTCTTAGTTTCTGATAATTTAGCCAGTGCGGACCGGATCCGCAAGGATGGGTCGAGTCACCTTGAATGCCGGATGTCGACATTCTGACTGAGGAGCTATCGGCCGTCAATCGTGTCAGCGTCTCGCCATATATTATGGACGTCTCTGTTTTGTCTTTGTGGCTGCAAGGGCCGTTTTTATTTTACGACCACGCACGTCCGCTCTGCGAGACCTCCACCAAGGTCGACGCTACTTATAGACGATCGAACGGTGCATCGATTGAAATTAATATTCTCCTTGGACTTCGCTGTTTTTATGTTAAACTGAATTCGACGGGAACAGGAGACGATGTAATCAAAGTGGTCAGAGGAAGAACGTGCCTCTAGGTCTCCAGCGGAAACAGATCCGACGTGGGCGACGCCTACGGTGTGCGCGAGTGACCGCTCTTGGCCGACAGCGTCGTCGCGACATCGTGTGACAAATTAAATTTGATTGTGTATTTCTGTATCTGCTTGCATCAGCTCGATTAAAAACATGTTTCGTTGTTTGTTCCAGGTAATGGTGGTCATTAACATCGTCACGATCATCTTAAGGTTAAATGACTTCATCTGTAAGCAATTCGATTCTAAATATCTTTATTTGCCTAATTGCCGAGCATGGAAGGTACGAATCGGTAAATAGCACCGATTACTAACTGTGCTATGTCTTCTTAAAATATGTACGTCGCTAGAAGCTGAATTGTAGATGGTTATGATTATTAACAGTTAGTATAATTTACTGAATAGTTCAAGGGTATAAGGGGGAAAGGTCAAACGATCTATTTGATACAGAATTCTCTGAAAGGCAGCTCATATAATACCACTGTAATATATTATGAAATTGTTTCGATTAGATTCGATTTATGTTGTTATTGCATAAACCTAAAGTACATACGATGCAGCGTAATCCATATTACAAAAATTACTACGAAATCTACGGATAGTAAACATGTCTCGTATGATGCCCGTTCCTGATCAAGTTACAGAGTGTAAGATTTAAGGATGTGATGCCGGGTTATGATTAACACCCCTTTGGTAATTCTATGATGTAATATATATAATACAGTTAATGACAATACAATCGCTATCCGGTACCGGTAAGTGGTACGCATCAACAGTTCAATTTGTAACAATACTACTTATTTCCTCATCCGCTATTATTGTACTGTCCACTGCAATTTAATCATCTCTCCAAGTGACGAGATGTATTAGGGCAGTTTTACGATCATTGGTTTCAAAAGTAGCAAAAAGTCTCTCTTGCTCTCAGTATAAAGGCTAAAATTCAATGGATTCGACAGTTCCTTTGATGTAGAACGGGAATATCGACAAAGACGGATGTCCGGTGCCGGTCAGGATTCGTTTCACACGCGGCGGCTCCTCGGATTGCGTCAAATGAAGACAATATCATTTTAAATTAAATTTCAACGGCCTTTGATATTTATGTTATAGAAGAGGAGCTTAACTTTTTTGATAAATCTGCTTATCGTGCCGTAACTTGGGGATTAGAATGATGCATCGGAGCGTGTTATATTAATTTTTCAGATACAAATAGTGTTTACATAAAGAATGATGTCTTTTATACCCTCGCCGTAGGAAGCGGCGGGATAACCGTGGCAAGAAAACCTTCCGGTTCTTTTGATATTATAGTAAGCGGCATACATACGTTTCAAAAGGGTAGTGTATTTCTGCCGGTTCTTATGTAAACATCGTTTATTAACCGGGTGTTACTTCGGCTTTTTTGTTTACTCCCGACGACGTCCAGTCGGAAGTAGTCGGTCGGTTATGTCATGTTAAGCCGGTAACCGGTTGTCAATATAGAGTATTGTCAATAATAGCCTCGTTTCGTAACTCACAAAGAATCTGTAGTATTGAATAAACAACGGCAAAAGGTCTTAAATTAATATGAGTGAAAATGACTAAGTGTTTACTTAGTAATAGTTACTGTCAGAAAATAATTGGTATTGCAATCCATTATTTCTGTTTTATTCTTCTCTCTGAATATAATTTTATAAACTGGATTCATGAGATGGTATTTAGCAGTGTGTTGATTCCCACATCCACATGATACGGTAGCAGGGAAGCGGTTACCGTTAGAGCGGTTGGTTCGGCATTCGGGTGCGGGCCTGACTTTGCATACAATGCCCATAGTGGACGCGAGCGACGCTTGCGCAACTGCGGTCATCGGGCCGGATGTGACGCGGCCGTGCTAAATTGTGCGCCTCCATGTCTGTGCTCGATCACATTGTGCATCGCTAACGTCAAATCAAATTGTATTGCGTTATTGTTTCGCGAAGCAGAATTTGCGTTTGCTTTGACGCTGGTTTCGTTACACGCGGTATATAAGATTGTGATCTCATTAGGATTATCAATGATTCCTTTGTATTTATTGTGTTATGATTAACTGTTAGACGTACCTGTTGGTCTAGTGGTTAGTGAACCTGACTGCTAAGCCGGAGGTCGTGGGTTCGATTTCAACCCAGGACAAACTTTTGTTCTGTGTGTCTGGGTGTAAAAATTAACTATTTACTTGTATGTATGTATTTAATTTAATATTAATATGTATATTTTTATCAGTTGTTTCACCTTCAGAGTACAAGCTAACGCTTAGTTTTGGGTCAGATGGCCGTGTGTGAGTCGTCCTAAAATATTTATCTATTATTGTTACTTCTACATAACGTCAAAAACCCCCATTATTCGGCTAGGGTAGCGAGTGGACTTTAAGATTCATTTCTGGAAAGAGGCCAGTATTATGCCACGACATGACATGTATTGGATGTAATGTATCATCGTGACATATGTTTAAATCTACATTTTACATGGTTAAGTTTTGTTCGAACATGTTTGTATAATTTCCCCTGCGTTACTATTTAACCAAAGTTTTTAAAACTAGCGAACGGCATTGAGATATAGCGAAAGCGTTAGATAACAATGAAATCGATGCGGACCAATCATGCATGACACTTCATTGGATTTTGGCTCATGTTTCCGACATAACTTTAAGGATTTTTGAACTTTTGTTTTACTGATTCTGAATGTCATAACTTGAACAAAACTAATAAGAAAAAAAGAAAAAAATATTGATATTTTGTTCTTTTTGTAATCGTAATCTTAGTTTCAGATAAAGCTGGCCAAATAAAGCCACTGACTACCACAATGGCTTCTAGCCATGAATGACCCACTACTAAGCATGGGTCTCCCCCTCAAACTAAGGAGGCCTAGGGTATACTCCACCAAGGTGCTCCAATGTGGATTGGTGGAAGCCTTCGCGCCCCCGACATGGCTAAACGATTGCTATCTACCGATAACAGCAGTGACGAACGGCTTTACATGCCCTCCGAAGAACGGAAGCGCTCATGAAATTTTTGGCACTAGCACTTTTTCAATCACATAAGATCGAAACAAGTCGCCGAGCTGTGAACGCTACAATGCTTAATTAAATAAAAAAAATATGTATTATTCTCAAAAGATAGAAACATTAGATAAATTAACGCTAGGTTGAGAATAGAATAAGATTAGTCTAATGTGATTGAATTCCAAATGATTATTTTGAAGAGCCATAAGCGACTCTATTGGGTAGCAATACGAACAGATCGTTCAATTAAGAAGGTCAGCCTTGAAACGCCCGTTCGATACAATACCAGTCCACTTGTGCTCCATTCATTGGACATACCGGTGCTTGACTTCCGGTCGCAGTCCATTTGTAAATTCGAACAATGGCCAGAGTATACTATATCGTCCTTGGAATTGTAGCACGTGATTACTCGCCCTTCCTGTCAAGAGAAGTGGTACTGGTCTCATGCGAGAACACAAACATCTATCTTAATTAATTGTGGTGCGACAACACTACGAAAATGTGCTTTATTTCCGAGGCTTGACGGCTGAGAGGTAATCTGTGTCACTGATCATTACAGCATTTTAAGATATTTTCGTAATATGTTAAAGCAGATAATCTTCAAAGTATTATTTTTCCAGTAGTGTGGCGATATCGCACATGCGTCACAGAAACCTGAATCACGCTATCGGAGTTTTTTTCATCGTCGGCATATATATACGTTCCGAACGTGAACTTTCGGAGCTCGATCGCTCCCCAGGCATGACACCTCGCATGGCGGGAGATCTCCTCTTTGCCGTAGTAGAATAGGCTCGAATTCCAACATTATTCTCCCGAGTTTGAATGTGATATCGTAACGTGTAAATACTACTCTGTAAAGGTAATCACGACGAACGTGGCTGGTTTATGTTTGTTGCGTGCCTCGCTTCGATCCTGCACATTACATCAAATTACCTTCGGATGTTGCAAATAATGCTGTCGCTGCAACATGTGTCGCCTTGCCCTTATAAGGATCTTGTCGTTTTAATCTTGATGTTGATCAAATAGCTCGATAAGTATGTGAAGTTAATGCGATTAAAACACGGTTGCTTATTAAGGCAAATACTATAACGTGGCTCTATGAAAACATCAAAGTAAATGTCTGCACCTCATCAGTTTTGAGGAGACCAGTGTCATGAATTCACTCTTAATTCTATATCTGCATAACCATGTTGCTGTGCTTTACTTATGACCTAACTTGAAATATATTTCTGATCAAAATGGTAAAATGGAAATGGAATGGAAAATATTAATGTGTCCATGATTCATCATGGCGCCTAACTTGGCGACAGTGGTGAAATATTCTTTCTATGTGGTGTCGACCTTATAAAAACTACTTTTACACAATAGGGTTCTGTCGGTAAGCTCACGAGGGCTCTTGGCTTCTTTCAATTACGTGAAGAGGATTCTCTATCTACAGTATGATACTTATCATTCACTTGTCACTTGACACCACTTTATCGTTACCTTCATGTTATGATCTACTTAAATTACATTTATAATAGGAATCAAAAAATATAATATTAACTACTATGCGGATAATATTAAAATATTGCGTCGTACAGGAAGTATCGTAACTCAGATACATAAGTGTACATGATATTAGAAATATAATAATATTATTGATAGAATAACATTAATATATATTATTAATATGATATTTATATTATGATATAGATATCGAATAAGGCAGGCATATCTGAGAGGAATATAATTCTGAAGTAGCAAAGCAAGTCGTGTGAGCAATTTTGATTTTGACGTATGCGTAATTGCGAATCGATCCGTGCGATTGTGTGTGGGAACCGTAGACGGCACGACGTACTGCCAATGCCGGTGCGATTATGAATGCATCCCGATAGTGAAGAGATACGAGGCACCAGCTCGTGGGAATACACGTCCTAACATTCGCGACTATTGAATTGGGGATATCGATCTAACAATTTCCATAAGTCTGTTTCATCGTCATATCTTAATACTAGTTACTTGGTGCATGGATCTCCGTTGGAAATTAATTATTCTTAGTCTAATATGCTTGCTACTTGTAGCCTGACACATAAGTTTATCTAATTAAGTGTTACATCGAAATATACACACATTGTTTGAATGGCCTATTGGTCTAGTGGTTAGAAAACCTGACCGCTAAGCAAGAGGTCGTGGGTTCGATTCCCGATCATGACAAACTTTTCTGCAATGAACAGCAATGTTTGTTCTGTGTGTCTGTCTGTCTATTTCAATAAGACGCTTTACCTAGCGATGCTAATTCGTTGAAACGCCACATATAGGCATTATTATTTGGATATCGATATCGTGCACAATTGATACCGGACTAAGAGTGTACACTTAAATTCCCGTTTTCGTTTTTTCCTTATCAAAAATGTGTTAATAATTCCAATCTGCAATGCCCCAACTGTTATTTTAATTAACTGCATGTGGATTTTAAAGTTCTGTCATGTGAAATCAAGAATTAAGCAAGATTTCTTGCACAATAGAGATACGAGTAGTTTAGAGACAGAGGGAGTTCACACGAGCTAATTAACAGAACAAAAGGAGGCCTCACGCTTTCACACGATCGTGCAATTCGTCGGAAGCTTATTGCAAAAAGATAAATCAGTTTTCGTGCGTAGACAACGAAACACCCAGCGGTAGTTATGTGTGAATGCAACGCTCTACTTCCAACTGCACTTCCCCGTTACCTGAGTCGTTCTGAATGTGAGACTTCGGAGCTAATTTGTATTTCTTATCTACAATCTGTGCTCTGAATATTGCCACTACCAACGGCGTTAGTCATTCGGTTACAGTATGTCTATGTTAATTTACGCCGACAGCGAGCGGGAAGAGTAAATTGTCGACGTAAATCACAGCAGTTACTGCTATTAGCTTGACCACCCTAGCCGGTTTCGCTCCAACTTTCCGCTAATAAGACTAACATTCAATTAGTTTATAATCCTTACTTCCTTACTAATATCATAAATGAAGTAACTCTGTCTATCGTCTGTCTGTTACGCTTTCATACCTAAACCACTTAACCGATTTTGATGCAATTTGGTACAGAGATACACTAGAGCTGGAGAAATAAATAAATAATAAAATATCTTTGGACAACTCACACACGGCCTTCTGATCATAAACTAAGCGTTAGCTTGTACTGTGGCGATTAGGTAACTGATAGATATACATATATATTTTTAAATAAAACATGTAAATAAATCATTTTTAACACTCAGACACACAGAACAAACATTCCTGTTAGTCACAAAAAAGTTTGTCTAGGTAGGGATAGATCCCACGACCTCCGGCTTAGCAGTCAGGTTTACTAACCACTAGACCAACAGGCAAGTAAAGAACATAGGGCTACCTTTTATCGCAAAAGAGGTAATGAAGGGGTTGAAATAAGGGATGAAAGTTTGTATGGAAATTCATTATTATCAAAGATAAAACTTTGTTGAGGCACTTGGTATATCATATATACCTACATTTACATTACACGAGTATATACTTTTTGTATTCTAGCGTTTTTGCTATTTTCCAACTGTGCGGGTATGAAAAACAATTTTACGTGACGTAGTCGAACGCAAATGCCCGTATGCTATATTGCTTTAATTTCTATTACATCTTATAATAATAATAATGTAATAAGTCAACAAGCGTTCAACAAGCGTTGAAGTTTCGATTTATTTATTATTCAATTACTGGACTATTTACAAATTATTTTGCTTTATTGAGTTTAAACCATTATGATTGAAGGTTACAAAATTGTTTTAGTTAAGCTTGACTTAACTTAATGGTTACTTTTTTAAATATTGCGACCTCTTAACTCATGATGTAAATCGGTCTTGATGTAAAACTATACCGGTCAAAAAACTTTGTGGAAAGTTCTCGAGACAAAGAGCCTGGAATGCAATGCCTGCCGAGTGGTCGTCGTTAGATCCTTGAAACGATACACGCTAAGGCTGCGGGCAGCAGCCGCCCATTGAGATAAAGATTTATCCAGGAATGTGGACGCGAGGACGGACCGCAGGTCTTACCTTTCATCTGATTGCTGCTTTAATGTCTAATAAATGTTTTGGATCAAATGTTGAATTAAAATAAATAACTGAATTAACCCATATACAATGTAAGTCTTTCTTATTATTATTCCAGTTAGGTATATTTAGAGGAGATCACAAAATATTTTGAATCAGAGAAGCAAGAAAATATTAATTAAATCCTTAACTTACCAACTTTTGCCCGCGAATACGTCGCGTGAGACTGCTTTTACCCCCATGCGGGTCAGCATTTCGAAATCGTTAGAAAAAACAAAAAAAATGTTTATATATTTTTATGCATATATATATCAATTGTATTAGCGACAATGATGACCTTACAATATAAACTTTCATCCCTTATTTCAATCCATTCAACCCCTTTTTTGCGATAAAATGTCAAGCTCAAGCTCTACTAAGCTCGCTAAGGTTTAGACGTGAAAACGTAACAGACAGACAGACAGACAGACAGACAGACAAAGTATCGAATTTATAATATTAGTAACGATAATGAAGTAATTGTAGTATTTTCCCACCGCAATAATGTAATGTAATCACTAAAATTAATACTAGTAATGTCCCGTATATAAAGATTCGGGTGGGGTATTTTTTGCTCGTTCATTGTTTCCAACACGGCGGTTAGTTCTCACGTCGATGCGAAATTTTACTTCAAAATTACAGTGATCGTCTCGAATGGCCGAGCGTCTGTGTGAACGTGAGGCAACAGAGATACGTGCGAAGCGAAGCTTGAATTCAAACAACGACGCGGAAGTCCTTAGAAATGACCTCTGGCTTTTGGTGTGAACCGTGGTCAATGGCAATTATTCCTTTGGTATCATCTAACATTTTCATTGCCTTGAACTTCTTCGTTTGTTAAAGGTCATCAGTTTCTGTATCCATGAATGTGCTCAAATTACATTCGGCAACAAGGGATTACACATTAGAATTGTATTAGGTACTTGTTTTAAAGTGTTTAGTGTTTGTTAAGGTGTCTTGTTGGGTGTGGTGTGAGTTCCGTTTCGGATATTATTTTTGAATAACAACTATGTTACGATTTATTCGTTCTTCCTAAAGACGATTTAGCCATCAGCTGCAGTATAAGTCTACACAGAAACCGGGAACAGTGCAGACTAATACAATTAAGTTGCTATTACGTAACGTTGTTAGTTCGTTCTTAGTTACGGTTTTTAGTTTGTAACGTTAAATATTCTACTCTATTTACTGGTTGGTCCGCATAACTTGACCACCCGTTTGGGGCATTTCGTATTCATTCCGCAATGTTCGAGGTCGTTCGTCCCGGCTCTTGTCTGATGGCACTTACCTATTCTTTTGCATGCCGCTAGTAGAATCCTGAATCGGTTTGCGTATTTGTATTAGCACATTGAAAGCAAAACGCTATGTGAATTTGTAAGACGTAGAACGTAATAAATTTTATATGCCTTGCGCGCCTATCTATCAAAGTCGAGCCATGTCAATACCCAATTTATAACGTCTTTTAGGTATTTAAGTTGAATATCGGGTTTTGCGTAGTTTATTTTATATACAGAACGGTAACCGATGAAAAAAGTGCTACAATGGATTTTGGTAACTTGCTTTATGTTTATGCGTTCATGTTTATTTATATGCCCTTTAAACTCCGAAGCATCTTATGATGTCTCGGGCATCAATTACTTTATATTGTTATCGCGAGATGCGCTGTAGTCGGAAAGGTCACGTACTTAGAAATTAAAATGTTAAGTTTAAGTCAAATACAATAGTCATAATTTAAAATACTAAAACGTATTCTGATAGACGAATGATTCCTTTCGTCTATTATTCGCGATCAAAGATTTATGTTTTAATCAAAAGGAAATATTATTCTCATAAAATTAGCTTATAAATTTATCTTACTAACTTACTTTGTTTAATGTTACATAATGTGAACATTACAAATGAAATATTACTCCTAACTCATAATTGCACTTTCAACTACAAGCAAATGCTTAACCTTTGTATTATTTACGTGAATTACCATTAGAGGTACTTCGAGGCTCCACGTCAATTTGCATAATTGCATATTGCACATATGCACGAAGCGGAACTGTTGATGTCCTGTTTTGTACTCACGCAAACTTGTCTGCTTGTGTGCAATATGCGACAGAGTAATGACGACGTAATATTTCTGGTTTCTTGTAAGTTGGTTGTTAGGATTCAGCATGATTACGCTCGGTTATTTCACCGGCCCTCGTCATTTTTACACGGTACTTAAAGAACATCTGTGTAATTCTGATGTGATGGCCGATTATTTCAATGAGAACAAGTTTGCTCAAATGTTAACAGCTTTTCTTACTGCATTTAACATTAATATGTCCAATGCCATCGGGACGTGTTTCACCGTAAGGCATCTGAATTAAGCGGTTCCCAATTAACAGCTTGTCCCAAGCATTTGCATTATTTCACCAACGTTTTGTATACAGCCAATTATTTCGGCGGCTTCTTTCTCATTGTTCTTACCTCATTGTGTATTGCAGGTAAATGTCCGTGGGAGTTTGTATTGACTCGTTTGCGAATATTGACTGGGGTAACCACAGCTCGACCGATTCTATAATATTTTATTACAAGTTATCATCATCAAGTTTATTCTCTTATTACATTGCAAATAGAAATAGTTTCTGTTTCAACAGATCACGTAACATATTAAGTGACATATAATTTTGCCCAAAAGATGCTTATTATCCTCTTATTGTACTACGTATAGAACATATAGTTTACGTTAAAATTCGTCAGGCAAAAATCACTGTTCCTATTGGCGCTTGTACTTAAATCAAACAGAACTAACGTGTTAACGATGTATGAATCAATTTTATTAATTAACATTTAATATCGTATAGGAACCATTACTTCTATCAGAACATGAAGGTACTAACTTTATCTTTTAGAAGTTAGTTTAGTGAGACCTGAATATCCTTCCTTTCAAATGACGAATGGAGTATGTATTTATGAATATTGTGACCGCTCGGCATGCGACAGGTTGGCGGATGTAGGTGTCCGCAAATATTAACGCTTGCCTAATTCTCTACCAATAGACTTGTTTGCCTTATTACCTAATGGAATAGTTAACTTCATAATTTATTTTCGACTTGTTCAAACTCTCCATCTACTTTAGTAGGTTGTCCGAAGGCGTGACTTTGTTGCATAGGCGCTCGTTTGTTTTTGGGCGGTCGATAAATTTAATCACCCCGCCCGATGCCAATTTGGACTGTCCCCAAATTTAAAGAGCTCTATTAACTAAATGACACTTTAAAATTGGGACAAGTATTTATAACGTATCGATTCATTACCGAAGTGTCAAAATTTTGCTCGTGAACATAATGATTGCTTTTCAATTTTGTTCTATTCGACAGAACTTATAACATCTGGACATAGTTTGTGTTCTTTTTTTCACATTGATATTTACGATCCATATTGTGAAGCCATCAAATTAACGACTGCATAATGTCTGCGGAGATGAACGTCATCGCGTTTCGAGATTATCTTTGACTGGGGATTAATAAAGTGTCACTTCTAAAGTGTTTTCGTAACAATGCATTCTCGCGAGTTCAACGACACCGAGTGGAGAACATTATTTATGAATATGACACGAGTAATCTGAAACACGCGGTTGCGGCGAGCGAGGCTGAGGCCGCGATCATGCGCGTGCGCAATATGAATGGACCTTCCCGTATCCCCGCCACGGCGCACTTCGCGATCAATGGACCGCACGTGGCTATTGATACTATGTTGATTCGATTGCAGTTACGCTCTACCGCTCCACGGTTATCGAGATGTGATAACGTCCATTGAAATTAATGTAACGGCACAATCTAGCAGCTAGGGCTTGGGTTATACCTACTGAGATTTATATTTTTGATTAAATATCCCAATGAGATCATTGTTTTGTATTTTATTACAATATGAACAGCGTTATACAGATAAAAATTATATTGTTATCCGAAATTTTGTTAAATCATATTGATAATTGATCCAATTGTATTTTTGTGGTGTTTAAGTAAAATACGGTCCCATAAAAAACATAAATGTTAAATGAGAGCTAAGATCAATATTGAATAATGTGTTGTTCTCGACTTCACCGACGAAAGAGTAGAGATCTATATGGGCGCCAAGTTCTGTGCTCAGTTGGAATGTAATTTGATTCGATTATGTCAACCTTGGTACTAAATATTAAGTTTCTAGGTCATCTAGAAGTGGGTTAGATTTTGGATCTATAAGTGAGTCAGTCAAAAAATGGCTCTTTTTAAACTCTAATATATATAATAAACATTTTAT